>PVIW01016789.1:0-15685 GCA_004026585.1 Noctilio leporinus | reverse complement strand
ATACTCTCCAGTTCCATCCATGTTGTTGCAAAGGGTACAAGTTCCTTCTTTCTTTCTGCTATATAGAATTCCATTGTGTAAATGTACCAAAGTTTTTTGATCCAATCATCCACTGATGGGCATTTAGGCTGTTTCCAGCACTTGGCTATTGTAAATAGTGCTGCTATGAACATAGGTGTGCATAGGTTCTTATGAATTGTTGTTTCAGGATTCTTTGGGTATAGCCCAAGTAGTGGAATTGCTGGACCCCATACTGTTTTCTACAGTGGCTGCACCAGCCTGCATTCCCACCAACAGTGTATGAGGGTTCCCTTTGCCCCACATCCTCGCCAACACTTGCTGTTTGTTGATTTGCTGATGATTGCCATTCTGGCAGGTGTGAGGTGGTATCTTAATGTAGTTTTAATTTGCATCTCTCTGATGGCTAGCGACGTTGAGCATGCTTTCATATGCTTCTGGGCCCTTCATACACAAATTTTTATTTGAACACTTACTTTCGATTTGTTTGAGGTGGATTTGCTGAGTCATTGGTAATTCTTTATTCAATTTGTTGAAGAGCTGCCAAACTATTTGCTATAGTGGCTGTGTAGAACTGGGGGCCAACAGTTTTTCTTTAAGTACATTAAAGATGCCCCTCCACTGAGTTTTAGCTTACCTTGGTTCTGAATAGAAATGGGCACAGCTCTTCTTCCCCATTAGCATGAAGTGTCGAGTCCATCTAGCCTGGACGGATTTGGATTTGGGTTCCTGGTTGCTTTAGTTACCTTCAGTTACCCCCAGTGCAAGTGAGCTGTAAGGCTTCTGTCAGTGGGCTGCTTTGCTGCTGAGAGGGGAGAGCTGCGTCACTCGTGGGCCTTTTCACGTGTTAATAATCCACCCTCAGCTTTCAGCTGCACCTGCCCACTGGGGAAACAGGTGGGTCTTTTCTCTTGTTCCACCCCATTCTATAGACTGTTTATAGTACAGTAGGCTTGTTCCAGGATATGAGACAATTGCTGTTATTTTGGTTCAGCTTTAGTTTTGGGGAGGCCTTATGTGCCAGGGCTGTCTCAGAGGTTTTGCCCCTGCTCAGAAGGAAAAGACTTCTGTGTTGTGTCAATATAGAGCCATGGCTCCAGAAGCTTTGCTGCACCTTTCTCTGGAATAGAAGTTTTTCTCCTCCTCTGCCCCCAGCTACAGTTTGTCTCCACTGATAGCTTAAGAATTTTGCTTTGTGTAAGAGAAGGGCCCAAGGGATTACATGGGGTTTCACGCCTGTCTCCAGTACCTGTCAGTCACTTTCTGCCTACTAAGAGACCTCTCCAGTTTCCTTTCCTGACCCCAGACTTTTTCATGCACACCCAGCAGAGGCCAGTGAGAAAGTTTGCAGTGTCAGAAGATAGGGTCAATAAGAGTGCATTTCTCTTTGAAGATTTCTGTTTATTAGTAAACGCAAGTGCATTTGCCATTGCTACATTATATTGATGTTATAAAGCAATCACTCCTTACCTGCAAAGGACATGTTCTAAGACCAATGTGGGTGCCTAAAACTGTAACTGAGCAAAACAGACTTGGCGCCTCCAATATACATGATCCAACAATTAGTGTTGAAGGAGACGACAGGTTTTTAACAGGTTTCCAACCTTTTGGTGGGGCTGAGAGCACTCCTGCTCAGAGCCTTCCTCTTCCATGAGACTCAGAACTTCCCATTTCCCTATCTGTCCTTAAGCTGGTCACACAAAGAGGTCTCCATCTTCTCTGGAATGTGCATGTGTGGGTTTCAGAGTTGCCATCCTCCTGAAGCAGCTCTCCCCTACAGGATCTGGGGTGTGCCGCTCTCAGCCGTCATGTAGCAGTCCAGGAAAACATGTGCTGTGTTACACTGTCCCATTGTGGGACACTGCCTCCCAGAGTGGCCTTTCATCATCTGCAGGGTCTAAACTTCTGGGAGGCCCTGCATCTCTTGGTCCCACAAGCGCTCCTGTCTGTGGGGTAACAGGGCCAGAAGCCCAGAATGTCCAAATGACAAAAACTCTGAAGGAGAGAGCTTGCACCAAGCTCTAAAGTCTGGGACAAGAGTACCCATAACCAGGGGAGTGACTGCTGTGTACATCCTTCAGAGAAGCAGGAGTCAGCAGCTCAGCATTCCAGGTCACAGTCCAGCATCTTTGACACTCCTTTGGCTGCTATCTTTACCCAAGGCAAGAGGTCCCAGTGACACACAGGCATCCAGGGAGGGCGAACACCCCCTAACTATATCATAAGTCACTGCAGGTTCTCACAGCCATGTAACATAATTTTCCCTGGACATCAATCAGCCTACCTCCTTTCAAGTAGGGCATAGCTGTTAATTTTGCCTTTATTATGCAGTGTGCCTTAAAATGCTATACCTTCTGCTGGATTGTCTGCTGCTGGATTGTGGGGGTATTCTCCTGTTATCAGGGGACCTATGTCCTGCACCCCATTGCAAAACCACAGATAGTACCAAACCCTATTTATGCCATGTTTCCTCCAATATCTACTTATCTATGATAAGTTTAACTTACAAATTAAGCCATTTCCCTGACAGATTTGTTCTTACTGTAAGTCTTAACAACCTCAGCCTACGATTTTTTTTGTTGTTGTTACCTAAAGAACTTTCATCTTTTCACTTAAAGCACTTAACAGCTTTTCTTCAGCGACCAAATTGCCAGCGTCATTACTCTTGTGCTTTGGGATCACTATTAAGTCAAATTAGGACTTGGATACAATGAGCTTTGTGATACTACAAAGGTTGATCTGATAGCTACTAAGTGACCAATAAACAGGTAGTATGTACAATGGGGAAATACCAAAGGGATACTCAGAACAGTGTGCAATTTAAAACTTATGAATTGCTTATTTCTAGAATTTTCCATTTAATATTTTTGGACTATGATTGACAACTGGTATCCAAAACCATGACCACAGCTTACTTCCTGCGATTTAAATATAAATAATCTCAAACATAAAATCTGAAAGGCCAAAGTCTGAATCATGTTCAAGTTATTTCTTAATGAGCATTGATGCATCTTCTCAAATTAGCCCTGTGGGAGCTGTTAGTCTTCAGTTCTCAACAGCCATAATAGGAACACTTGGATAAACAAGAATATATTAGGCTACTTTAAACTGCTAAAACTTTCTTTCTTAGATAACTGATTGTAGATGAACGTTGTTTAGTACATTCTAAACAGTTACTATGGAAAAAATGTGTTTCGTGTTAAATGGTTTACTCAGTCTCTGTCCCTGTGGACATAGATGTACAGAGACTGGAGGTGATGCTCTGCATGAGAGACCAGGTAAATCACTAGTGTTTGCATGTTTTCATCTTACAGATAGTATCCAGTATTACAGATTATTCAGATGATCAACCTATTTTCATTTGTCTTGTTTTAAAATTTTAACTATATTTTTCTAATATATTTTTGTAGACAGCTGATTTTACTTCTAGAATTATACAGTCCCAGAGATGTTTATGACTATTTACGCCCCATTGCCCTGAATCTGTGTGCAGATAAAGTTTCTTCTGTTCGTTGGATTTCTTACAAGTTGGTATGTCTTAACAATTTTTACAATTTTAGATCAGCAAAGTATTTAATAAGTTCATAGAACAAAGATGTTCCTCACTTCTCCATGTTCACTCTCCTAGGTCAGTGAGATGGTGAAGAAGCTTCACCTGGCAACACCACCAACATTTGGAGTGGACCTCATCAATGAGCTTGTAGAAAATTTTGGTAGATGTCCCAAGTGGTCTGGTCGTCAAGCCTTTGTCTTTGTCTGCCAGGTTAGTGAAGACAGCCATTTATGGCTCATCTTTATATCCAGAACTATGTTTATTCTTTCGCGCCTTACCTCTCTCAGCACCCTCTTTCTTATTCTTAAAGGACAGGACTTTGCCATATGGTTGTTTATAGGATCCCCTGTTCCTCATTTGGGTTTCTACCTGGTTTACCAAGTTCTCTGTAGTCCAACTGAGCTCTTTATAAAGGAGCACATCCACAGCGGTCCCCTACAGGGCACTTGGGGTCTGGACCATAGCACAGGTGTGAAAATGAATGTGAACAGGAACATTCCAGATCTCCATGGAGCAGTTTAAAAACTATCTCAATAGGGATTTATATTATTTCTGTTTTGAGTTCCCAAGTACCTGGAACATTGGTTTAAAAAACAGTGACTAAAATCTGTAGCAATAAAGACTTTGTTAGCTAGTAATACAGCTTAGATGCGTTGGCAAATTTAAAGCAGTTACTTCTTTTCCCCAGACTGTCATTGAAGATGATTGCCTTCCTATGGACCAGTTTGCTGTGCATCTGATGCCACATTTGCTAACCTTAGCAAATGATAGGGTTCCAAATGTTCGAGTGCTGCTTGCAAAAACATTAAGACAAACTCTACTAGAAAAGGGTAAGTACATGAATCTTTTAGGAAAAGTGACTGTGGCAGGAAGGAGATTCATAGACTACCTGAAGAAATAAAATATGTTCATAGAAAGAATATGGTAGAAGAATATGTTGTAAGCTGTTCATAGTGCATCTCACTGTGAGAGGACACAGAAGATTAAAGGGTGAAGAAAGGGGCTTTTGATTATCACCCTTCTGTTCTAGATGAATTTCTTTTTATAGTTTAAGACTTACTAGTTTGAAAATTGGGCATTCACTTAATGACAACGAAAAATTACTGCCTTTGGAGCCCTCCCCAACCGCTTGACATCTGTTATGTTGTTTGGGGCCCAGGAGGTAGTTGTATTGCCTCTTCCTCTTCATCAGAAGGATGACAAGTACTCCATGTTATTTGCCTGGACGCAAATTATAAGCTCCTAAAAATTCAGGTTGTTTTATTTGTTGTCATCCCCCCCAAACGCTTAATAAATACCATTTGAATGTATGAAATCCTGAATGAATCACAGAAAGATGTTTCTAATAGACTTCAAAGGATATACATAAATGAATATATTTTTTTAAAAAATTAAATGACTTCCAGAGGAGGGGGAAAAAGCAATATTCAATTTTGTTAAAATAGCAGTTACAATAAAATGGCTAAAGAAAACTGATTTTCCATGTGTGTTTGGTATTTGGAAGTGTTTCTTCTTTTACTGAGCTGAGTAAAAGTGTTTTAATGTATTTATTAGTTTCAGTGCCATTGATCATTATGATATAATCAACCAAGATATATTTGGTAATTCTCACTTCTGGGGACTTTGGATATAACAAATCAGTTTGAGTTACTCTTTATAATTCAGCATAGCCTGTGTTAATAGAAAAATCTTATTTTATAATGACTAAGCATGTTGTATACTTGTACTTAACAAAGCTGAGATGTTAGACTAATGCTGTTTGTAATCTGCACTTCTCATTTCCAGATTATTTCCTAACCTCTGCCAGTTGTCATCAGGAAGCTGTAGAACAAACCATCATGGCTCTTCAGATGGATCGTGACAGTGATGTCAAGTATTTTGCAAGCATCCACCCTGCCAGTACCAAAATCTCTGAAGATGCCATGAGCACAGCTTCCTCAACCTACTAGAAAAGTTTAAAGCTCGGTGTCTTCCCTGCTTCCTAAGAAGCTGAGGTTCAACATATGCTCCACACGTGTGTGAGCTAGGACACTTTGGGGAGGAAGAGAGACCTTCCTCTCTTGCAGGCTTAATTGCAGATGCAAGTTGCCTACATCAACACCAGGGATTTTAAGAGTCAAGAGAAAGTACAGTAAACACTATTATCTTATCTTGACTTTAAGGGAAAATAATTTCTCAGAGGATTATAATTGTCACCGAGGCCTTAAATCTTCTGTCTTCCTGACTGAGTGAAACTTGAATTGTCAGAGCATTTTCCTTATGAAAGGGATAAGATTCCCAGAGACCTGCATTGCTTTCTCCTGGTTTTATTTAAAGACTGATAGATGGAATTATAGCCAGAAGGTGGCTGTGAGCCAGGATATGAAAGAGACCTTCAGTATTAGCCCTCACTGTTTCCCCGCAGGCAAGGACCTGGGCGGTTCTGTGGTTAGCCGCCCAGTCCAGCCCTAAGCGTGAATAGTTTTTGATGTGTATTAATGGGAAAGGAGGTTTTAAAAAATTTCTCCTAAGGGCTTGATGCTAACTAACACTAAAGTAGAATATGGTTTTAACTCATAAATGCAGCATATTGCTGTACACATTTACAGAATGTTTGCTGAGTTATCTGTGTCCTGATTTTTTTTCATGCTGGTCATGACCTGAATGAAATTATTAGTACGTGTACTGTACGTCAGGTGTTTTTAACTTGATCATGATCAGCTCTGAGGTGCAACTTTTTCTTCTTCGCATACTGTACATATCTGTGACCACTCTTAGGAGTGTTGCAGTCTTTAATCATGCTGTTTAAAACTGTTGTGGCACAAGTTCTCTTGTCCAATAAAATTTATTAATAAGATCTGTATAGAGAGATATATACACTTTTGATTGTTTTATAGATATCTGCGAATAAATGCAATTTGTGACTGTATTAATGATTTAGTATAAAATGGGAAAACTAGATTAAAGTTTTGTCTTTTAACTAGTTTAGTAATTTCTTTGAAATGTCCACATGCCCCCTGGGCTGGGTTCTGCTTTTGGCAGGGGACAGGGGCATCCTGGGCATTGTGCTTCCCGAGGCTGTTGGATTCTGTCTCACGTGCAACTTTTGTTATACAGGATCTTCTAAGGGAAAACAAATGGGCTTCCAGAGGCAAAAGCAAGGAAATTTAGAAAATTTAGCAGTTCTTTGAAATCCCCCAGGAGCCAGAAAAAAACCCTGAAAAACAGTTTATACTCAAACTAAGAATTTCACAACAGAAAAATCAAGAGTGGTAATAATTATGTCCTCATAGGAACTTAATATTGGCAGCTAATTGTAGAAAACATTATGATATTTTGGGATTTTTTGAATAACCAAGGTGAAGAGGAAAACTGCATTTTTCTCAGCCCATATACTTAGCCACTGCCAGGTAGCCCCCTTCCCCTCCCACCATCCCCTCACACACAGGCTCCTTTCTCCCATCCTGCCTGACGCCTGCCTAGCTCATGGGATGGTAAGTGATTTCTGCTGTCCTTCCCCATACTGAGATAACCATGTTTGCGAGCTTTGTGAGCTTTCAGTATCCTCCACTGAACTTACCCCAGCCAGCCACTTCCTGTTCGACTGCTTGGTAGAGTGGTTCCAAGGTCATCTTTTTTGCCAAGTCTTAAGGATATTTCTAGGGTGCCAGACCACTGTAATTTTTAGCACCTTCTAACTCTGAATTGGACAAGCACCGTGATCCTGAGAGCATCACCGGATTAAAGCTGCCCAAGCTGCCAGCATATATTTTGTAAGGGGATACTGTCAGGTTGGCTCTCAGTCTGCTAGGCAGGCACTGGATGCAATGCTTGTTACAGATGATTCCCAGACCTCTGAGGTCCAGGCCCTACTTTCTATGGAGATGAGTATTTCTTGGCACACTGCAAGCTGAATGTCATGTCCCCTCCAGCATCAGCTTTCTAGGGGAACATGGAATGCATGAAACACCAGGCGTGTGTGCTTAGTGTATTGGGGAGCATTGGAGCGATGCTGGGAAGGAGGGGTGGCAGGGTTTTAAACTGACCATCTGTAGGAAAGTTGTGTCCCAGGCTCCAGGACATTTCCACATGTGGTAACATTTCTGTAAATTCCAGGAAGACAGAAGCAATGAGCTAAATAAAGGGAGGAAAAGAAGGACCTCCTAACAACTCAACCAAGCAAATGGCCTCTTTAAAATGAATAATCCTCTGACTGAAACCAGAGGAAAACTTCAGTCTGGAAATAAACATGAGTAAGCAAGACCTTGAGGCTTTTGTGTTTTTGAATGTCTGCCATAAGCCCTTATAAACTCATCATGCTGGATGTAGAAATCTCGTACAGCGACCAGGAAGAGCTGGGCACAGGGGAGAGATGCCAGCCGAAGGAAGAGGGCGGACTGGGTTCCATGTGCCCATGTGCACCCTGCACCAGAGCCTGTGCATGGATGGGGTTCCCATGTGGAGGGTGGACAGACCCTTCATGGTTTTCAAGTGACCTTGCTAGGTCAGGACCTGCAGAGTCAAGTATCTCCTTCCCACTAGGAAACTGGGTGACATTTTAAGTGAGGGTAGGAAAGGAAGCCCAACTCAAATCCATCAGAAACTCCAAAACTGAGGCAATTTTGCGACCCCTTAAATAGGAATGTTTTTCCCCAATGAAGGTTTTCACCTAGAGAACATTTTGACTATAAACACAAAAATTCCAACAGTGATGTTTGTTTTTTTTTTCAACAGTGATGTTTTTGATAAAGGAATTTTGTTAACTTTATGAAGCCAATTTAATTTCTGAATCCATTTTCTAGAGAATAAACTAGTTTTATTTTTATCTTACAGAAATTATTTTTCTTACGAATTATTTTCCAAGAGAACTTGACAAATATTCCATTCAATAATCAGATTTTAGTCTGACGTTTAAAGCGCTATTGTAGGTTTACGTCTACCAAGCCTTATTTTTTTAGATCAAATTTTGATTTAAATTTGGCAAGATTTGGAGTTTTAAGTAATCTTAGCATATGAATCTTAAACATTCATTAGGCTTAAACAAAAAAAAAAAAAGACTTTTTAGAAGTAGAAGGAGAGAAACATAAATTAATTGGCTCTTGCCCATGCCCTTCCTGCCTGGGTACCAAACCTGAAACCCAGGCATATGCCCTGATTGAGAATCAAACTGGCGACCTTTTGCTTTGTGGGATGCTGCCCAAACACCTGAGCCATACTAGTCAGGGCCCATTATTTTGATATTTTCAATAGCACAGTTAAGCATCTAATATTTGCATTTAATTTCCCTCAGTTGCAAGTGAATGGTGCAAGTGTCAACTGCTCTCACCCGGTGACGCCACTGTGATAGGAGGTCATGACCACAGCAGCTGTGATGGCAGCAACAGCTGCTAAACCCAAAGCCTAAGAATATATAGCAGCAGCTTTCCTGCAGGTGCCAGAGCAGTGAGGGCCAGCCAGCAGAATCATAGAATTAGTGTAGCTGCCTGCTCCAGCTGCCCATAGGCATTGGCATCAGAACATATATGCATGTGCTTAGCAAGTATCCCACACTTTTACGCTGGGACAGCGTAAGTCCGGTTAATTCTAAATCCTTCTCCCCACTTCCACCTACTTCATACAGTCAGCTTTAAATAACATTGGGTCCTCTTCTGTGTCTCTCAAGTAATAACTGATGTGTACAGTACTTTGACTCATTTAACCTTTTTTAGTAGGCATTACAGCCCAGTTGCTGAGAAGCTAAGCATAGGTAGACCTAAAAAAATAAAGATATAGGCAATAAATGCTAGAAAGGGGTTTTATTAGGCTTACTACCACTTTAGGCAAAAGGGCGGCTTACAACCCCTTCAACCTCGCCCCCAAAAAACCAGGATTCTCAAATATGGATTGCATGGGGCATTCTTGTACTCAAGTGTTAGTCACTGTGGACCTAAAATTCAAATTGAACAAGGTCTATCACCCACGATGACCCCACAGTAAGGGTTAGCGAAAGTCAACCGACTGAACCCAGGGAGTAATACATCACTTCTTGGATTTCTTCATTCCTGAAGGAGCTGCCCTCAGGTCATGCTCGTGTCTCGGCCACACCAAGTAGGACCAAGTCAATGGTCATCCAGAAAACTTGCCACTCCCTCTGTATTATTGGCTCTCCACTTAATGAAGAATGACAGCAGAGGTCACTGGCACAATCTAACAGTAAGTGATACATTTTTTTCATCCCCAAGTGACAAAACTAAAAAACTGGTGTAACCTTTTCAGAAGGGTACACACACCCTCCCAAAGAGATGGCTCTTGCTTTCTCTAATTGTAGCTGAACCTGTTGGCAGTTCCTTGCATTTTATTGGAGCTATGGCGCTCCAAGCTCCAGCATGAGAATCACACCTGTTTACCCTCCCTTGTGTCCACCTATTTTGAATCCATCAAACATCTAGTTCCAGGGTACCTGTACAGATACTGCTTCATTCCCTCTAGGTCTCGGGAGTTTGGTGACAATGTAGGCAGTAACAACCATCTACAAGTTACACCACTGCTTTGAGCCTCAGTTCCTGTTATGAAAAATAAGACAGCAGGCTCAACATGGAGTTGCTTTTTCTAAGGTCCCTCATCACCAAACTGAGACTGAAAGTCCCAGCTCTCCCAGACATGGAATCTGAAACCAGTCACTCAGGAATCACCACATCAGCATTAAGTAGGTAATCTGCCTGACAGAGTGCCATCAGGAAAGCCACGTTGCAATAACAAACCTGCTTTTCTGCCAAGCTAGGCAAAACTTCCTTTCCATTGGAACCAGGCTATCACTCATGGAAGAAGCAGCAGACCCAGTCAGCTGGGCTATGCTGCAAACATGCTCATTCAGCAGCAAGCACTGGTCTGGGTGGGGAAGGTGGAGGCCACTGATGCAAACTAGGCCTACTAAACAGTGATACAAACTGAGTTAAAACATTTTTTTCACTTTAGGAACAAAAGAAATATCAAGCCAACTCCTTGATAGCCAGAAGGCACTCAATTATTTCAAAGAAAAACGAATACCAAAAGAGAAGCATTTTTTTCTCAAATTGCTGTTGAATTTATTTGCTTGATCAATAATAGTCCTGGCAAAAATTAGTTAACCAACACTGAGATAATTGTAATGAAATACTAAATTTTAAAAATCCATGACACCTTGATAGAAATTAGAATTTACATAAACAAAAAGAAACCTCCAATATTGCCAGCAAATATAAAATAAATGTAATGACCAACAGGACAGTAAGAAGGCTTTTTTTTATACATTTATATTTGACACCTGACCATATTTTCAGTCGCCATAATATCATCTCTCCAGGTTTAAAAAAATAGTATGTTGATTTCTATAACAAAGCTTTTTTTTGGTACAAAAATCAAATAATGGCCAACAAGTCACAACAGTGCAATAGGTAGAGGATAAAAAACCGCATCAAACAGGTGCTGAAAATAAATACTAACTAAGAGGAGGAGGAGGAGGGGAGGATAGAGCCCTCATGGGGCAGTGGGGGGGTTGTTTCCATCACCTTGACTGTGTGTCTTCACAACCATGACCTACCTCATGGGTGCCATTCCTTTGGGCAGAACAAAGCATGAGTGAACAAAGGTGCCCAAGAGTCAGCCTCCCAGACTCCTCAAGTCACCAGGGAAGTGGCAAAAGAAATCAGGGTGGGGATCACAGCTATCATTAAAAGGGAAAAAAAATTTTTTTCTATTGCTCAATCTTGTCAATTGGAAGTCCATCGGCAGGTTCACTGAGATGATATGGGTAATTGAGAACTTCTGTTTAACATCATATATGGCTTATTCAGGCAAACAAACATGTACATTCTAGCCCAAGCAAGCAATCTAAATAATTCTGTTTTTAATAGAAGGTCAGTCACACAGATTCAGATCCTTTTTGTGGATTCCTTAGGTCAAGGCAGCTACCTTGGATCAACCTAGTGAAAAACATTTGCTAATCAACAGCAATGGGAACCTGGAGGAGCCAGAGGAGCAAGGTGTCCCCTCCTCTATGTTGGGCCAGGCTGCACCAGAGCTGGCAGGCCAGTGCAGCTCTGTCTGTTACCAGCGAGGCCACCCTGGTGACTCAGGCTCAAGGACTGTGTTTTAGGACTGTCAAAGGAGAGGGTGACAAGTGAGAGTAAAGGTAACCCCCGTAAGAGCCAGTCAGGAAATATGAGGCAGCTCCCCATGATATAATCTGCACCAAAAAGGTATAAAAGGCACAAGCAAGAGTGACAAGGTAAGCAGTGACCCTGGAGGGTGAGACTGTGGGGTGAGCCACAAGGCAGGAAGAGTATTTACCTTGTTTGGTTCCTCCCCTTGAACGAGAGAAAGAGATCCTGATTCCGCCATAATAAAAATGCAAAGATGATTTTTGGTTTAAAAAGAAGCCACTCAAGGGTTAAAATAGTTACTTTAAGTTAACAAAGAAAATTAATTTTCAAATAAGCTATCTGGAAAACTCATCTGTCTCCTACAAGCCCACAATTCATCCATTGTTTTCTCCTCCCCTGTAACCTGAGCCTGACACGGAGAAGTCATACGTGTGAAAGACAGAAGTCTCTAAGAAAAGGTATCTTTACAGAATGTACAGCAGAGAGTTGTGCACTGACTCTCAAGATTACAGTAAGATGCACAGGTCTTGTTAGGTCTGGCAGATTCCGTAACCCACAGGGTGCTCAGATGGGCGTCTCCTTCCTGTCCCTGCTCGGGGACGGTTTGGCCTGCTCCTTGCCTGCCTTTGGCTGCTCTTTAGCTGCTTTTGTCTCCAGGGCACTGTCTCTAGGAAGCTGGACGGCACCCCCACGCCTCTCAGGCTCCTCATCGTCCTGGACCTGCAGCTCAGACTTGGTGCGTTGCAGCTGGAGCAGGCGGAGTTGCACGCGCAGCTCGATGATGGCCTCTCGCTCTTCATGGATTGCTTGATTCAAATGATTGTTCTTTATCTTGGGAAATGACAGAAAAGAGCCACTGTCACTCAAGAAGGCCAAAATGACAGTGATTCTGGCACAAAGAACAGTTAGCAAGAGTATCTATCCTACATAAGATTTTATTTTTGTTTCAAATTAGTTTGTGAAATAAAAGACATGAACATAAATATGCAGCTGAGGCACATAAAAATTCAAGTATAGCCCTGGCTGGTGGCTCAGTGGATAAGGTGCTGGCCTGCGAACCCAAGGGTCACTGATTCAATTCCCCAGCCAGGGCACATAACCAGGTCTTCAGCCAGGTCTTCAGCCAGGTCTGTAGCTGGAGGCAGGTGAAAGGCAACCATACACGATACTTCTCTCCCTTCCTTTCTCCCTTCTTTCCCCTCTCTCTAAAAATAATAAATAAAATCTTTAAAACAAAAACAAAGTATAAACTCTGTTCCTAAATAGAACTGGAAAACACAAATATATCATAGGAAACAATTATTTTATTTTATTTTTATTTATTTTTTATTTTTATTTTTGGGGAACAATTATTTTAATACATTAAAGTTTCTAGTGTCTAAAATGAATTTATGTTTTTGAACTGGCCCTTGACCAGCCCTTAACTAAGGGGAAGAGCAAAGTGACTTCAATAACAATTAGGAAAATAAGAGACAGGACAAATGCCTAGATTTATCTCAAAAGTGCATGTCCTTTATCTTTTGTGAAAAGCATTACTTTACATCTGAACTGTGCTTAATGAAACCACAGAAAACTACTATCAGTTTTAAATTATCTACACTAGTAAAACTCTTGCACTAGTAAAAGCTCTTTAGTAAAACTCCTCTCAGCCTCCTCCTTTAGTTACTAAGGAAGAGAAACATTCTAAGAGGAAATAAGTAGTTGTTACAACTTTCTAGAAGCTAGTATGCTTTTTGGTTTATTTTCCCCAAAAACTCACTTCTAATTCTTCATTCTGTCTCTGTAAATCTTCCAAGATGATCTGAAGCTCCTCTTCATCTTCGCTCTCACTTTCACTTTCAGAGGAGTATTCTTCCGTTTCACTCCGGCCATGCTGCTGACGACTAGAAGGGAGAGAGATCAAAACAAACTACAAATAACTAGAGAAGAGTCAGCTTGTCTGTCACCTCCCTTCTTTTAGATTTACTGGGGTTTCACAAGTCTACTTAACACCATTTTTAACACTTAAGAAACTTTAGGATGATTAATTTTGCATGCCTAATTCTTTTATGTGAAAGTCTGAAAGATGAAACCATTATCTATATACTAAAGTAAACATTTTTGAAAATTTCAAGACCCCTGTATTTCCATTACCTCTGAATTTCAGCAATCTCAGCTCTGAGGCGTTCGATCTCCTCTTTTTCTGAAGCAATCTGTCGGCGCAGAAACTGCTCCATGGCTAGAAGCTCCTCCTGTTCAGTCAGAATCTCATTCTCCTAAAATAATGATCATGGTGAACACCTTTGAGAGTGTGTGTCTAGGAAATGTCACTTCTGGGGCGGTCTCCTACGTTGACTTGAATTCTTTAGCCCAATACACATAACACACAAATTATGGGAAAATTTTTACTGCACAAACATAAAATATCTTGAAAGGCTCCTTTGAGAAAAAGTAAACTAAGTTGTTTGGGAGGAATGGCTAGATTTTTCTCAAGACAGAAAATGCCTCTTAGGAATCCATGTTCTCATTTTGCAAAGGCTCCTATGGGACTATAGCACACTGGGCACAAGGCCAAAGTCCAAGTTTTTGCTTCCCCGGCCTTTCTGAATGCTTTCCCGCTTCTCCATAAAGGGAGTCTCTTTTAGGGCCAATGTGGCCTCCAGTAGTATCACTGAGAAAAGAAGAACCCAGGAAATGTACAGCTGGTGTAGGCATCATCTTCAAGCAGGTGCTTGAAGAGAAGATGTCCACAGAAGAAATCTCTTCCCACTACAAGCCACCATCCTCCTCAAACCCTGTCTCCAGAAATAATATTCAAACAGTGAATACTCTGCTTTAACAGAATAAGCATTTCTAAAATCGACTGAATCATCAAAGAAGAAAATCCCTATCTGCCCAAGATCTAGTCCTTCCAATATAAGGAACAAACACAGACAAAACTGGAAAGGTAACAGAGATGTAAGTCAATGGAAATGAGAGGTAGGGGCAAACAAAAGTCTGTAGCATTTCTTTCCAAACTAATAGGTACCAACAGCATGCCTACTTGTGATCAAACTGAAAAGACACGATGGTCAAGTTCTAAAGAGAACCACTCAAGGCACCCAATATGCATGAGGACTCCTTTTCAGAGATGAAATATGCAGTAGTTCCCTCATATTTTAAACAGCCACAATTATATTCCAAGAAATACTAAATTAAAAAACTCTGAAATAAAGGCATAATCTGGGACTTGATCCTCTCTTCAGTGGACAATAGTTATGTGTTCCTGCTGGGCAAAATAAAGTTTTTCAGAAGTGACAAAAGAGGACTAAACCTTAGCAAGCTTTAGGAATCCCATACACATGAGTTTCTGGAGGTATAGACTATGCTTTCAGAGAGAGCCTAGACCTTCATTCCTTACAGATTAAACTCTGGGGATTTCTAGGACAGACTAAGGTTGACTTAAGAAATTCAAAATGGAAGAAAGGAGCTCATTTTCAGCTCTATTCCTAGAATGGGTACTCAAGGGCTATTTGTCAAATAAATGAATGAAAAAGGAAACTACTGGTTAACAATGGATTTTCACCTGCAAAGAATACAATTAAAATATCTAACGATATCTAATGAGGTGGGGAGCTCTGCTTTGCTCAGGTGTTTCTTGTTTCATATTAATAAGATTGGGTTTTAATTAATATTTATGTTAATAACATTGTGTAATAAATATTATTAAAGGGCATGTTTTAAATATTTACTAAAGTCCAATCTCATTAATGTAAAACAAGTAACACCAATAGGTAAAGAAGGAAATATACTTACAACTCAGACTTATATGGATGATATAAGATTAAAAAGCATCAGAAAGAACGAATCAACAAATGGGACTATATCAAATTGAAAAGTTTCTGTTCAGCTAAAGAAAATATTAGCAAAATTCAAAGGGAACCAACTGTATGGGAAAACATAATTGCCAATGATACCTCAGACAAGGGTCTGATCTCCAAAATATATAAAGAACTAATGCGACTCAACACCAGGGAGACAGACAGCCCAATTCAAA
>PVIW01016788.1:0-15691 GCA_004026585.1 Noctilio leporinus | reverse complement strand
AGATACCACCTCACACCTGTCAGAATGGCAATCATCAGCAAATCAACAAACAACAAGTGTTGGCAAGGATGCGGGGCAAAGGGAACCCTCATACACTGTTGGTGGGAATGCAGGCTGGTGCAGCCACTGTGGAAAACAGTATGGGGTTTCCTTAAAAAAACTAAAAATGGAACTGCCTTTTGATCCAGCAATTCCACTACTTGGTCTATACCCAAAGAATCCTGAGACACCAATTCATAAGAACCTATGCACACCTATGTTCATAGCAGCACTATTTACAATAGCCAGGTGCTGGAAACAGCCTAAGTGCCCATCAGTGGATGATTGGATCAAAAAACTTTGGTTCATTTACACAATGGAATTCTATATGGCAGAAAGAAAGAAGGAACTTGTACCCTTTGCAACAACATGGATGGAACTGGAGAGTATTATACTTAGTGAAATAAGCCTGTCAGTGAACGACAGGTATCATATGATATCACCCATTACGGGACAACAATGGGCAAAACTAACAACAAGCAAAACAGAACCAAGTGTATGAATACAAGGAATAGGCCTGCAGTGGTCAGGGGGAAAGGGGTTGGGGGGAAGGGAGAGGCAGAGGCAAAGAAGGGGAGCAGCTTAGACAAGAACCTAGTATAAAGGAACCATGGACATGGACAACAGGTGGGATTGACTTTGGGGGGAATGGGTGGGTGGGGAGATGGACAGAGGGGAGCAAAAAGGGGATGGATGTAATACAACAACAATAAAATTCAAAAAAAAAAAAAAAAAGAAAAAGAAAAAAAGAGAGGACCCAAATAAACATAATCAGAAATGACAGAGAAGTCACAACTGATACCACATAAATACAAATGATTTGTTTTTTAAGATTTTATTTCATTATTTTTGGAAATAGGGGAAGGGAGAGAGGCAGAGAGGGAGAGGGACACATCAATGTATGATTGCTTCTAACCTGCCTCCAGCCACAGACCTGACTGGAGACCTGGTTTGCAACCTGGTAATGTGCCCTGGCTGGGGAATCGAACCTGCGACCTTTGGGTTTGCAGGCCGTCACCTTGCCCACTGTGCTACCAGCCAGGGCTACAAATGATTTTAAGAAATTACTACATACAACTAACTGTATGACTAGAAATATGACAACCTGGGTGAAATGGATAAATTTCTGGAAATGTGTAATCTACTAAAACTCAATCAGAAGAAGTAGAAAGCCTGAACAGACCAATAGCAAGTAGTAACATTGAAGAAGTAATAAAAAAAACTTGAGTGCATAAGAGCCCTGGACCAGATGACTACACAGGTGAATTTTACCAAAAATTTAGGGAAGACTAACTCCTATCTTACTCCAATTATTCCCAAAAATCCAAGAAGAGGGAAGACTCCCAAACTTGTTTTACAAGGCCAGTGTTATTCTAATCTCAACACCAGCAAAGGAAAAAAAAAACAACAACAAAACTACAGGTCAATATTTCTGATGAACTAAAATGTAAAATTTCTCAACAAAATATTGGGAAAAGAGATTCAGCAATATATTAAAAAACATATACTTCATGAACAAGTGGGATTCATGCCAGGGATGCAAGGATGGTTCAATGTTTGCAAATCAATAAATGTAATACACCATATAAACAAACTGAAAGGCAAAAACCAGATGATCATATAAATAATGCTGAAACAGCATTCAATAATCTACAGAACCCTTTTATGATAAAAACTCTCAGAAAGATGGGAATAGAGGTAACAAACCTCAACATAATTAAGGCCATAAATGAGAAAACTGAAGCTAATATCATATACAATGGGCAAAAACTGAAAGCCTTTCCCTTAAGATCAGTAACAAGACGAGGGTGTCCACTCTCTACACTTCTATTCAACATGGTCTTGGGAATTCTAGCCATAACAATCAGACAAGAAAAAGGAATCAAAGGCATCCAAATTGGAATGAAGGAAGTGAAACTGTCATTATTTGCAGCTGACATGATAGTGTATATAGAAAACCCTATGGACTCTACTAAAAATCCACTTCACCTAATAACTGAATTTGGCAAAATAGCTGGCTACAAAGTCAATATCCAGAAACTGAAGGCATTTTTATACACCAACAATGAAACATCAGAGATAGAAGATAGAAAACAAATCTCATTTACCATAGCAACAAGAATAGTAAAGTACTTAGAAATAAACTTAACCAAGGAGGTAAAAGACCTGAACTCAGAGAACTACAGAACACTAAAGAAAGCAATGAAGGAAGATACAAATAAATGGAAGAATATACCATGTTCATGAATGGAAAGAATTAACATCATTAAAATGTCATTGCTACCCAAAGCCATCTACAGATTCAATGAAATCCCTATTAAAATACCAATATCATATTTCACAGAATTATAACAAACACTTAAAAATTATATGGAGTCAAAAGTGACCATGAATAGCTATAGCAATTCTGAGAAATAAGAACGAAGTAGAAGGAGTCACAAAACCAGATATCAAACTATATTACAAAGGCATAGTAACCCAAATAGTCTGATACTGGCACAAGAACAAAGAGATCAGTGGAACAGACTAGAGTGCCCGGAAAAACCCAGGACTCTATGGGTAACTAATATTTGACATAGGGGAAAGAAAGATAAAATGGAGTGCAAATAGGCTCTTCAATAAGTGCTGTTGCCAAAGGTTGCAGGTTCGATTCCCCAGCCAGGGCACATAACCAGGTTGCAAACCAGGTCTCCAGTCAGGTCTGTGGCTGGAGGCAGGTGAAACGCAACCATACATTGATGTCTTTCTCCCTCTCTGCCTCTCTCCCATCCCCTCTTTCTAAAAATAATAAAATAAAATATCTTTAAAAAAGAAAAACAAACAAACAAAAAATAAGTGCTGTTGGGGGAATTGGACAGAAACATGCAAAAAAAGAAAAAGGAAGAAACTAGACCACCAATTTACACCATACACTAGAGTAAACTCAAGATGGATAAGACTTAAACATAAATAGTGCCACCATAAAAGCCCTAGAGGAAAACATAGGCAAAAAATATGCAGATATACCATGCAGCAAAATTTTCACTGAAATATCTCCCAAGGCAAAGAAAATAAAAGTACAAATAAACAAATGGGACTACCAGTGACACCTCAGACAAGGATTTGATCTCCAAAATATATAAAGAGCTAATATGACTCAACACCATGGAGTAAAAAGCCCAATTAAAACATGGGCAAAGGACTTGAACAGACACTTCTCCAAGGAAGACATACAAAGGGCCCAGAGGCACATAAAGAATGCTCAACATCACTAGCCATTAGAAAGATGCAAATTAAAACTACAATAAGGTACCACCTCACACCTGTCAGAATGGTAATCATCAACAAATTAACAAATAACAAATGCTGGTGAGGATGTGGAGAAAAGTGGAGAAAAGGGAACTGTGGTGCACTGCTGGTGGGAATGCAGACTGATGCAGCCACTATGGAAGACAGTATGGAATTTCCTCAAAAAAACTAAGAATAGAACTGTCCTATGATCCAGTGATTCCACTGCTAGGATTATACCCAAAGAATCCTGAAACACCAATTCAGAAAAATCTATGCAACCCTATGTTCATAGCAGTGCCATTTAAAATAGCCAAGTGCTGGAAACAACCTAAGTACCCTTCAGTGGATGAATGGATCAAAAACCTTTGGTACATTTACACAATGGAGTTCTGTGCAGCAGAAAAGAAGAGAGTACTCCTGCCATTTGAGATAGCATAGATGGGACTGGAGAGAATCATGCTTAGTGAGAGAAGCCATGCAGCAAAAATTAAATAACACATGTATTCTCAATACAGGTGACTAATGAATAAACAAAAAAGCAAACAAAACAGAACCGGAGATATGAATATAGGGAAAACACACTTTCATTGTGTAGGGGTGAAGGAGAAGGAGGCAAGGAAGGGAAACAGTTTAGTCAAGGAACTAGACTTGATGACCCATGGACAGAAACAACACATGAGATTGACTGTGTAGGGGGTGAAGATAAGGAGTGTGGGGAAAAGGAAAGCAGAGAGGGAAAAATGAGATGAATGTAATATAATAAAAATAAAAATATATATTAAAAAATAAAATAATCATTTCAAGTACTATTTTTGTAATTAAATTAACGAACTGATTCTAAAATTTGTGATGATGGCCTTCATCTTATTTGTGAATAAGATGTTTGAACTTGCCTATCATATTATATTCAAATATATAATATTGCATAGAAAAAATGCTTTACATATAGATAAAAATTAATAAATGGATCAGAAAGAGAAATTTGGCTCAAACCCATGAATAATATAAAAATGTCAAGTGATGGGCATGCAAGTTGTCATGTTTCTTGTCATATAGCTGTTTGTATCAGTTGTGATTTGTCCTGTGTTGTATCTGATTCTGTTTATTTTGGTCCTCTTTCTCTTTCTTGATGAGTCTGGATAAAGGCTTGTCAATTTTGTTTATTTTTTCAAAGAACAAGGTCCTGGACTTACTGATTCTTCGAATTGTAGTTTTAGTTTCTAAGTCATTTAATTCTGCTCTGATCTTGATGATTTCCTTCCTTCTACTTGCTCTGAGCTTTGTTTGTTGTTGCTCCCCTAGTTCTTGAAGCTTTATGGTTAGGTTGTTTGTATAAGCTTCTTCTGACCTTTTTAGGTAGGCCTGTATTGCTATGAATTTTCCTCTGAAAACTGCCTTTACTGTGTCCCATAGGTTTTGGACTGTTGTGTATTCATTGCCATTTGTTTCCAGAAACATTTTTATTTCATCTTTGATCTCATTGTTATCCTGTTCATTACTTACAAGCATGTTATTCAGTCTCCATGAGTTAGAGCATTATTGGTTTTTTCCCTTGAGATTGGTTTCTTGGTTCAAGTCATTGTGATCTGAGGACATGCGTGGTATGATTTCATTTTTCCTGTATTTGTGGAGGCTTGTCTTGTGACCTATCATGTGGCCTATCTTAGGAAATGTTTCATATACATTTGAAAAGATTTGTATTTTGCTTCTTTAGGGTGAAAGGTTTTGTACATATCAGTTAGGTCCATTTCCTCTAGATTGTTGTTCAATGTCTCGATATCCTTGGTGTTTTTTTGTTGTTGTTTGGAAGATCTGTCCATTATTGATAATGTGATATTAAATTCCCCTACTATGAGTGTGTACCTTTCTATATCCTTATTGAAGTCCTCCAAGATTTTTCTTATGTATTTGTGTGCTCCTACAATGGGTGGATATATGTTTACCAGAGTTGTATATTCTTGGTGGATTGTTCCCTTAAGTATTATGAAATGTCCTTCTTTGTTTCTTTTGATGGCCTTCATTGTAAAATCCATTTTGTCTGAAATAAGTATTGTTACCCCAGCCTTTTTGTCATGTTAATTTACTTGATATATATTTTTCCATCCCTTCACTTTCAATCTGTGTCTATCTTTAGTTCTGAGGTGGGTCTCTTGAAGACAGCATATACGTGGGTCATGTTTATGTATCTATTCAGCTACCCTATATCTTTTGATTGGCACATTTAATTCATTTACATTTAAGGTTATTATTAATTGATATTTATTTATAGCCATTTTCCCACTTTGTACCTGTGTTCCTCTTTGGCTCTCTCTGTTTCTTCTTCTTTTTTTTTTTTTTAAGCACACCCTTTAGCATTTCTTGCAATGCTGGTTTGGTAGAGATGTATTCTTTTAGTCTTCTTTTGTCTGAAAATCTCCTTATTTCTCCTTCCATTATGAATGAGAGTCTTGCTGGGTAGAGTATTCTTGGTTGCAGGCCTTTGTTTCCCATTACTTGGAATATTTTTTGCTATTCCTTTCTGGCTTGTATTGTTTTTGTTGAATAATCATTTGATGACCTTATTGGAGCCCTGTTATATGTTATTTGCTGTTTCTCTCATGATGCTTTTAAGATTCTCTCTTTGTCTTTGAAATTATACACATTTTAATTGTAATGTGTCTTAGAGTGGGTCTGTTTGGATTCTTCCTCATTGGAAGTCTCTGTTCTTCTTGAATGTGAGTAATGTTTTCACTCATCATGTTAGGGAATTTTCCTATCATTACTTTTTTGTATAGGTTTCCCATTCCTTGTTTCTCTTCTCTTTCTGCTATCCCTATGATACAGGTATTATTGTGTTCATGTTGTTCTGCAGCTCTCTTAAAAACCTCTTCATTCTTGTACAGCTATTTTTCATTCTGTTGCACTGTCTTGGAATATTTTTCTACATTGTCCTCCAGCTCAGTGATCCAGTCCTCTGCTTCCTTTAGCCTGCTCTTGATCCCTTCTACTGTATTCTTCAATTCAGAAATTGTATTCTTCAGTTCCTCCTGGCTCTACTGATAGTTTCTGTTTTTTTGTTTTTTGTTTTTAATGCTGGTGTAGTTCTCAGTGAGTTCCTTGTAGCTTCCCTGGAGTTCTTTGTAGTTCTCCTGGAGTTATTTATAGTTTTCTTTGAGCTGGCTGAGCTCATTGAGCTTATCTATAATCATTATTTTGAATTCCATATCTGGTAATTTGCTTGCCTCTGTTTAATTTAGTGATCTTTCTGGGGATTCCTCCTTTCCTTTTGGTGATGGACTGTTTCTTTCTCTTCCCATTTTTAGTTTTCATTATTATCCAATCTGACTATTATCAGCTCTCATGTTAAGGAACTGCTAGGCTGCAAAATTGATTTAGTTGTAATCCTTTTGCTCTTTGATCCATCACCAGGCTCAGATGCAGCTTGTGGTGACAGACTGATTTAGTTGTAAATCAAGGACTCAGCTACCAAACTCAGGTCCTGCTGGGCTAGACAGAGAGGTTCATATGTAATCCAATGGATCAGCTGCCAGCTCAGGTGCTGCTTGGTGGGGCAGATTCAGAGGTGAATCAATGAGTCTGTGATTAGCCACCAGGCTCAGGCACCACTGGGGTAGGCAGCGAGGTCCAAATGTAATCAGATGAGTCTGTGATTGGCCACCAGGCTCAGCAGCTGCTGGGCTTGACTGAAAGATTCAATTGTAATCCAATGAATATGTCATCAGTTGCCTGGCTAAGGGGCCAGTGAGCTAGACTGAAAGATTTAATTGTAATCCAATTAGTTTCTGATCAGCCGCCAGGACCAGGGCCACTTGGTGGGACAAACCAACTCAGTTGCGCAACAATGAATCCACGATCAGCCACCAGGCTCACTTGCCACTGTGTGGGGCTGTCTGACCCAGCTGTAAGTCAGAGTGTTTGTAATTAACCACCAGACCCAGGCTCTATTGAGCCAGAAGGACTGACTCAGTTGCAAAGCAATGAATCCACGATCAGTCACCAGGGTTACATGCTATTGTGTGGGGCTGTCTGACTGACCCAGCTGTAAGTCAGAGAGTTTGTAAATCAGCCACCAGGCCCAGATGTTCCTGGCAAGTGATACCTCTTCAGGTGCCAACTATTGTATTTATGTCCAGACAGGGCAGGGCAGGAGAGGTTTATGTAGATATAAATCAAAGAATTGTGATCAGGTGCCAGGCTCAGGTACTATTGGTTGGGGCTGTAAAGACCCTCATATGGAAGCCACTTGGCACAGTGCAGTCTGCCCAAGATGTGGTCTGTGAGTCAGCACTGGGACCCCCACAGCTGCTTTCCCACTTCTCTCCTCCAAGCCACCACTGTAAATTCTCCCCACCTGTCTTCAGTCCTTTCTGCCCTTTCTCTGCTGGAAGCCCAGGGTAGGAGGGTGCCAATGTATTTTCTTTGTGGTTACCCTAGTACTATGTCTCTAGTACTCTCTTAGGTTAGTAAACTCCTTGGCTTTCCACCCTTCTCAGCTGTGTGCTGCTGTACTCTTTGCCGTGTTGCTGTAGGCTAGGACACCTAGCTGGGGGGCCAGAACCCACCCTTCTCAGGTGGAGCCCTGGCTCTGTCCCTTACACTGTCACCTCTGGTGGGGACCCAGCCAGCCCTTTTACATGTCCACGATTCCTACCAGTCATGTTGTGATGAAGTGTCCCTTCTGTTCTTTCAGTGGTTATAGGACTTCTTTCCAGCTGGTTTTCTGTTGGTAATTCCAGCTAACTTTTTCTCCAAAAAAGTAACTCCAGATGTGACCTGGGAGGAGATTGGTGTAATTCCACTTACTCCTCCGCCATCTTGCAAGAACTCTACAGTGTAGTTTTCATAGTAAATTTTTCTGTAATACAAAATTAAGTCCCTTAAAATATAACATGAATTAAAATTAAAAGCCAGAAAATAATCACATTTCAACACTAATAATCACTGTTGATATTTAAGGTATTTTTTCTTTTACATGCACAATAAATAAGCATAATTTAATCTTTTAGTATTAATTCTTCCATTCTTTTGTGGAAGGCATATTTTCTGTTAAATGAAGGTGGATACTTCCAGATATAGAAAAATGTGTCAGAGTTTTAAAAATTGGTATAGAAAAAAGTAGTATACTTTATATGGGATCAATGGTAGAGAATGTCTGTGAAAGTAAAGATATTAGTCAATGTGGAGAAAACTTCAGTCTTATTTTAAGTCTCAATCTAAGAAGTAATATACTATAATAAATATACATGTGGCAAAGTATTGCTCATCCCTTAACAGGCAACTCAGATGTCGCACTGTACACAAGCGACATAACAAATTAGCATTTCCTTCTCTCTCTCCCTGTTCTCTCTCTCTAAAATAAATTTTAAATTCCTATAGAAGTAAAAAGTAACATGAGAAAGCTTGATGAAAATTAAATCATGTATAATGTGTCAAAAAAGTTAAATATGAAAAAGTTCTTATTAAAGTTGTAAATATAAAAATTAAGTTGTGAATATTAAAAAAATAATTCCTATTCAGTTTAAATTGTATACCTATTTTAATCAGAAAAATTAGTTCATTAACTTCATAAGGTTCCTGATTTTGCAATGTCCAGGATTACATGTGTCTGTCAACAAAATTGATAAACAGAAATCCTCTCTACACCAAATGGTTTTATGTGGTCTTTGACCCATTTGGGAAACTGAAGCTGATAGTAAGTTTTTGGGGAATTTCTAACATTGAGTTACAAGGTTTGTCAATTTGTCAATGAACACTAGATTATACCAAAGTTAAATAGATTAACAATAAAGATGAATAATGAGAAAAATACGTTTAACACCATTTTATTATTTTCTGGAACAGAGATAAGAGCACACTAAAAGCAAAAATATATAGAAATAATATATGATTTGAAAATATAAAAGCTTATACACAGAGAGAGAAAATGTAGTCTAATAGTTTATCCCATAAAGATACAGGCTAAGTTTAAGATTGTCTTTGACACTACTTTTTTCATCCTTCACATAAATGTAACTTTACTTGTGGCCTATTTTATTTTCCCCAAATATTCTTTTAGTCTCTGTAATATATCCAAAATGCTGAATATAAATAGGGAGAAAAGTGTCACAATTCACATAATACACCAAGCTAATTTCATTTGGAGGGTGAGCTGAATTAGAGAAATCTCATTTTCTTAAGGAAATTTTGGATCTCATAAAGTCTTTATGTGCTTCGAAGGAATGAGCTTTTGCCTGTAGGAGATGGCCATGCCTTTTCATATAGTGAGAAAGAAAGAGAGAACAGCTCTACAGAAACAACAGCTCTACAGACAAAGTGCAAAGCCAGGCACATTTTTTTTTTTAATTTATTTATTATTTTCAGAGAGAGAAAGGAAGAGAGGCAGAGAGGGAGAGAAATATCAATGTATGGTTGCCTTTCATCTTCCTCCAGCCACGGACCTGGCAGGAGACCTGGCTTATAACCTGGTTATGTTCCCTAGCTGGGGAATCAAACCAGCAACCTTCGGGTTTGCAGGCCACCACCTTATCCACTGTGCTACCAGCCAGGGTGGCAAAGCCAGACGTTTTAATGCCATGATTTCCCCAGTATGTCTTGGTTAATCAGCCATTATTCCATAAGCAAGCCTTATTTATTTGCTTTTCTTGTGCCTCTTTCTATGCAAATTAAAATGTCCTTTCAATTATAATTGGCTTACTCTCACCACTTGAAGGTATTGGAATGAAAATAGAGCATTAAGCAGTGCCAGTAGGACTTTTTATGCACCATAATGACCATTACTATGAATTCTCAACAATGAAAAAATTATATGTTTTGTATTCTATAGGAAGTTGTTTTTTGTTATAAGCTGTCACTTGCAATCTGTAGTGACATACCAAGTATGTTCTCTTTTGTCAAGGGATAAGGGGACTTTCAGGCATTGTATGACAGCTCAAGATATTCTTCCATTTAGGTCTTCTTTTCTTCAAATATTAAATATTCAGGATGTTCATCATGAATTCAAAGCTGAATAATAAAAGACTAGTGGAAAACCTATGCAAGAGCTTTTATATTATTAATATTAATTATGTATGCTGCATTCATTCTTCTAGTTTTCAAATTCAAATATCAATAGAATAAGGAATTGCTTCCACAGCCCACTCAGTAGCTAAGGACAAAAAATTTCAGAGTGAAAATGAAAAAATTATCTTAGATTTTAATAAAATAAGAGAGTGAATGATAGCTCATAATCACAACTTCTTCTCCTGAATAAAACAGGTTGGCAGATGGATAAGTCAGCATTGAAGAAGTGAAAGAAAATTCTTAAAGAAGCACAATTTGGAATAGGATGAAAGCCCAAGACCTTCTTTCTTCTAGTTTTATTGAAATATAATTCACATAAAATCCAACACCTTCATATTTAAAGGTCTAGGGACCTCTCACTATTTTGCACTGCCTTGTAGAGCTAAATAAATAAAACTGCTCTGTGAGGTGTTCCATTACAATTGTGTTCAGGAATACCAGTAATCACATTCAATTTTCACTCAGGATCCAAACCATGGACGTATTATATAAGAGTATATTATATAACTAAAAGTAACAACTACCACCCTCACTTGCATGGAATCAAAATAATAACTCACATATATAGTAAAGTCTTTAGTTTAGCAAGATCCCCACATAAATTTTTACTATAGCATCTTTTATATGTACACATGAATAAATGAATAGAAGCTCTAATTATCAAATTCCTTTGTGAGTAATATGCTAATAGAATATCCACATAGCAGGCAGTAACAAAACTCAGTATAACAAAAAATAATTTTCTTTATCTAGAACCTTCTTATTTCTCTGTTCCCACCCCCATATAGTCACACATTGCTTAACAATGGGATATATTTTAAGAAATTAGTTGTTAGGTGAATTCCATAGTGTGAATATCATAGAGTGCACTTATACAAACCTAGCTCATATGGCCTAACACAAACCTAGGCTATATCATATAGCCTTTTCTCTTAGGCTTCAACTCTATATAGCAGATAACTATACTGAATACTGTGGACAATTATAACACAATGGTAAATAATTGTATATATAATATAGAAAAGGTATAGTAAAATTATAGTATAAAAGATAAAAAAATGGTTCACTTGTATAGGACATTTACCATGAGCAGACCTACAGGACTGTGAGATTCTTTGGGTGAGTCAGTGAGTGAGTGTTGAGAGTATGTGAAGGCCTAATATATTACCGTATACTATTGTAGACTTTATAAATACTGTACAGTTAGATTACACTAAATTTATTAAAATATTTTTCTTTCCTCAATAAGTTAACCTAAGCTTACTGTAATTTTTAAATTTGTAAATAATTTTTTAACTTTGTAAAGAATATATATATATATACAAAAACAGTTTTCTTTATGTTTTACTATATAAACTTTTTACTAAATTTTTTACTTTTTAACTTTATTATTAAAAACTAATACACAAAAAACACATTAGCTCAAACCTACACAGCATTATAATCATTAACATCATTATCTTATACCTTTGCCTCTTGTCCCACTGGAAGGTCTGTGGGGACAATCACATGCATAAAGCTACCGTCACCTGTGATAATATTGCCTTCTTTGAAATGTGTACTGAGAAACCTACCAAAGGTTCTTCTTGAGAAGATGTTGCTTTTTTTATGAACATAACCATGGCAATTCTGTCTTTTTTCTATTGTTTTAAATTGTAGATTTGATTTTGAACAAACACTAACTTTAAAATTTTCTTTGTATTAATAAAAATGTTTTGGTATTGGAGTCCATTTTTTCAAACATTTGAAAGTGTTTATTGAGGTAGAAAAACTTCTCAACCTATTAACAGAAATTGTCTTGGGTGTCCATCTTCTGCAGTTTTTTCTCTTGACTTTTTCTGAAGCTACGTAATCCTTTCCCAGTTTTGACAATTCCTTATTAGTAAATTTCCCAGGAGGCACCTTTTGGAGCTCCTCACTGTCATCCTTCTACCCATTTAGGTTAAAGTTGTTTGCTCTCTCAACCATAGCCTTGTTGATATTTGCAGCCTTCTCATTCAATTTTGAAGTCATACTTGAACTTCTTGGTTATCTTTTCAGATGCCACTTGTTCTGAGTGACATCAACCCAGCCCAAGAAAAAGGACCTTAATGTAGTCATAGATATTGTCATCCTTCCAGAATTGAATCAATGTTTTCTCAGTAGGTTCAGTTGCAGCAACAGAAGGCCTTAAAAACTGTTATAACTTCTTGATTCACTGATTGAATCAAATATGTGGTGTTTGGAGAGAGAAACATCATTTTGACATTGGGTTAAAAATCATCAATAAAAAGAAAAGGTATGGGAACATTATTAACAATAAGCAAAATCTTGATGAGTTGTTATTCTTCAGAGTACTTCTCCATTTCCTAGGCATAAAAATTTAGGAGAACATTTTGGGAGAGAAGCTAGGTTGTTCATGACTTTTTATTGTCTTATAAATTCATGGAAGTATATGCTTATTGAAATGCTTGAGACCCTAAGGTTCTCAATGTGCCAGATCACAGTGAATTTTAAATTGTAGCTTGAATATTGCTCACAAGCAAGACTGTTATCCTGTCCTTAAAAGTCTTGAAACCTGGCATTGACTTGACATATTTATGAAGAGAAGTCCTTTCAGGCATCCATTCCCAGAACAGGAAAGATTAATCCATGGTGGATATTTTCTCTGAAAAAATTTCTTACCTAATCAACTTCACTAAAGTTTCCTAAAGTTCTTCAGCTGCCTTCACAGGAACACTTGCAGACTCATCACTAACTTTCACATTGTTTAATGAATAACAAATCTTGAATTGTTTTAATTGCACAGAGATAGCAGTAAATTAAAGACTATAGTCAAGTCTAGCCTTTCCTAACAACATTGTGAACATATTTTTTGCTTTGGCCATGATCACCATAATGCTGAGAGAGATAGATTTCTGTGTCTGGTCTTAAATCAGGTTTAGAATGTTTTTTATTTGTTTTAATATATGATATAGGCCCTTCTCAATTTTTGTTAGCCTCCTTGTTTTCAATAAAGCATATGCTTTAATAGATTAAATCACTTCATTTTTATTCTTCAAGACCATAGCTATGGTAGAATGGGTCATTCCTGACTGGCAAGCAATAGCCATCATAGATTTTCTACATATGTAGGCTTTATTCACTTTTATTTTTTTAGGTTAATTACTCAATGTGGCTTGTCATAGGTAACATTAATAGTTGATTTTTGTAAACTTAGGGCACATTACAATCCAAACAACATGAGATTAAATCATGCACAAAATAATATAATCCAGATGGTGGCAGGGTAGCTGGCAGCACTGAGTGCTTGCTCTTATTCAGGAATATCTGCATTCTTTTTATCATCATCTTGCCCCTCCTTGCTACTGTCATTGCTCCTTCCTCCCACCCCTCAAAAATCATTCCTATTTCAGTTAGTCAACTCATTTGTTTTTCGTTTCTTATAATAGTCTTAATCTCTTTACACCCTATTAATACCAGCTCATTTGCAATTGAAAGTGTGATTGAGGATGAAGGATACCTTTGAGGGTGTGGTTATTTTGCCTAGATTGCTGGTTCTGTTTTACTACCAGCTCAACAACAGTATATGAGATGTGGTGGAAGGGGTGACTCTCAACCAGCTAGCTGGAGAGGAGGAACCACCAAAGAGCAACACATCATATAAATATAAAATACAATCAGACAGCCCAAATAAATGACATAAAGGACATCTCAAAATCAGCAAGTTCAGGAAATCTAAGAGAATGCACCACTGAATCTCATAGGACTCCTACCACAGAAGACCACAGCATGAAGGGGCAAAAGGTAAAAGCCTTCCCTTGAAGATCAAAAACAAGACAAGGGTGTCAAACTTCTCCACTTCTATTCAACTTCTAGCTACCACAGAAACAGGGACCAGAGAGGTGGTATCCCCACCTCTGTATGATGAAAGAATGGTCTTCTCCTCAAAGATCTAGGAGGACACTCAATTTGTCCAGGGAGCATCCCACGAGATAGTTCCTTTTGAAGAAATACCCTCTGGGTGGAATAAACAGGGAAGGCCAGTCCACTGGCTATCACTAGGCCTATACTCAATTTTATACTTCAGATGTACTAAATTAGAAGAATTTAAGCCCCATCAGATGGATAGAATTCACAGAAAAATGGTGGATCTTATCACCTTTAGTGTTGTCATTCACCCTCCAAACTAAATAGACATAGAGGCAGGAGATCTTTAACATCCTGCTAATAGCAGATGAAAGAGAGCTAGTTATAAAAAAGAATAAAGAAGTCCATTGCCTTCATCATGAGACTCCCAAAGGGATCCCAACACAGCTAGGGAAATTTCTGTAATAGATCCTAGCTGGAACCCAAATGGCAAACACCTGGTCTTCCTTGAACATTACAAAAGATGCACATTAGAAATACTTAAGAAAAAGATTTCTAAACAAAACAGTCTGAATATGGTACAGGCCATTCAACAGAAACCAAACAAAGATCCTTCTGGATTTTAATAAAGAATTTATTAGACCTATCAAAGGCACAGTGATGCTGACCCACAGTCACCAGAAAGTGTCCAGAATATAAATACAATTTTTATAGTCAACATGCCCTAGATATCACAACAAAGCTCTAACACTTAGATGGGGCACTAGTAATAAATAAACTTGAAAGGCTATCCTTCCCAGCTAGGGAGCATAGCCTTTAAAGTTTACCATGCCTGAGACTCAATAAAATTGGAGCAGGCCATGTTTATCATCAATGTGGGGAAACCAGGAGAGGTGGGACACAAAAGGAAAAGGGAAAAAGACCTTCTAGGAGCTAATCAATTTGCCTACTGCAACAAGGAAGACTATTGGAGAAATTCCTGCTCAGAGCTAAAATAGTAATAATAATAAAGTTAATAATAATAATTAATTATATAAATAGAAGAGAAACCCTCTCTGAGAAATGTTAGAAATTAGTAATGACTCTGATGACAAGTAAGGAAGCCCAGGGACTTCCCTATACAATTCTTGATTTATTACTATTTTTTCACAGGAATCTCAGGTACACATGATAGTGCAGAACAAGTCAATAGACTTCTTCCTAGATACAGGAGCTACATATTCAGGGAAATACAATACTAACCAAAAAAAGTTCAGTTGCAGTGTTAGTTACTAAAGTGACTGGATGATTACAAAAGCAAATATCCCTATATATTCTAGAATGGCAGCTTGGAGATCAAAAACTTATGCATAATTTTTTCTATTTGACAAACTGCTCCATTCTTCTCTCTCTCTCTCTCTCTTTAAGCATTTTACATACATAATTTTATTTAATCTTTACAAGGTTAAATAAATCCAGGAGCTGGTTCTTTAAA
>PVIW01016787.1:0-15692 GCA_004026585.1 Noctilio leporinus | reverse complement strand
ATAGTTGTGAATATTTGTGAATTATTCACCGAATTGTGAATAATTGACAGACTGCATTTTCTTCTCGTTCCCAATTTTAAGAGGCATCTCTCTTTCTCTCGCTCCTGGAAATAGCCCCTGTTCACACCATGGTTGTGAACTTCTGCTTCGGTGGCCTCAAACTCAGAGAAAAATGTAACAATTCAGGTAAAGAGTTCTTCGCTTGTTAGCTGAACTGTCCTTTTTCCCCCTGGCTCATGTTTTTATGAAATGTTGAGGAAGATAGGATATTTGGGTTGTTTTTATTTTTGTTTGTTTCCCTTTTTAGGAAGATAAAACTTAGCTAGAGTTGAGTGCCTCCTAGTCCCCAATGGAACTCTGACATTTTTCTATTTTCTGCTTTTCAACCTCTCTAATCTTCACAGAGCCGGAGCTGGGGGTGGGCCCATCCAGCAGAGACGTACCCCACAAAGTAACTGCACCCAGGCACCCCTGCGGGTTTCAGTGGAGGCCAAAATGGCACAAGCCCTTCTCATCGCTAAGGTGATGAAAAGTTGGTCTGGGCACAGCACCAAGAGTTACTTATCAGATTCCAAGTGGCATTGTGCCTGGCGCCTCACCCTGTCAGTGGCACTTGTTGAGGGTGAGTTCCATCGAGAGAGCAGGAGGGGTGACAGGGCACTAGGCCTGGGGGACTCAGGGTCTTTGGAGCAGTTTCTGCCTGGGACGCCTGGTCCTGGCCAAGACTAGGGCACCATGGAGACCAGGAAACAGACAAATCACTCATCTTGGCTCAGAGCCCAGAAAACGTATGCTAATGCCTTCATGCAGACAAAAATAAGATTATAGAGATATTGAGTACAAAAAATGCCCCACCTCAAATAGTACTGCTCTTCAATTCATCCCCCTCAGAAAACCAATAATTTGCTGAGATCCAAAGTGTCAAAGAGAAAACCATCACATGAATGAGGTTGTTTTTAAGTCAATTTGTTCTTTTCCACAACTAGTATTCCCATGGGGTCGACTCACCAATATTCCAGGTCTTCTTCTTTTCAGTCCCACAGAAAGGTCACACTTTCTCACCCACATGTAACTCACAATATGTGGACATATGGTCTTGCTTGGCCAATGCAATGTAAGAAGGAGTGACCTGTTGTTTTCAGGCAGAATCATTTAGCTGGTGTATGATTCACTATGGTCTCCTGCTATGCCATCGTGGCTGTGGGCCCATATTTATATGGTGGCATTCTAATGGGGTAGAGCCTGTGTCAATCTAGATCTTTGAGAGATGACAATGACCAAAGCCCCTCTAATTATCCTATTAGACATACAGAAGGAGTTTTGTTGTGTTCAGCCAAGGAGATGTGGGTGCTGCTTGTTACAGCAACATACCCTTGACCATCTTGACTAGTAAACCCATCATGCCAACCCGCCCCCCCCATACTGTTTGTAAATATGTTAAAAGCTTACAACATCTCATACACTCAAATTAAAACTGGTTCTCAAGTTCCTCCCAATAAAAACAGGATTGTGGCAGACAAGAGAGCAGCTGACTTCAACAGTCAAGAATTGCGGCCCTCAAACTTGCACATAATGAAAGGGACATGTGAAGGCTCTGTTGTGGAGGACAGGCATTTTAATGGTTCTGTCGATGGAGATCTAGTGTTGAAAATAACCATGTACACCTTTCAAGGGCTAGGTTTCAAATGGAATAACAGTAGGAAGGGGCCTGGGGGACTTAGTTGCTTGGTATCATTTGGGAATTACTGATGCTAAGTCATTGCTGCCATACTTATTGTAATGCATTTTTTCATCTCAATCTTTTATTATAAAAGAGGAGAAGAAGGTAAGAGAAACTACATTCTGCACAAGAGACTGGACAACTGGTCATTAACCGCAGCCTCACAAAACAAAGTTCTGATTGTTTTGGTTCCCATAATAAGCTGTGAAGAGATGCACAAAATTGTAAGTATCAAGTATTAAAATGATGAGCATGAGCTCAGTGAAGCAGGCAAGTGTTACTTTTGCTCTGCAGGCTTTCTTCCCATGACTTTTAATAACACGATGTCCTTCTCTTCGTTTCCTAGGGATCGATTCCCAGCCCACACTGCAAAACATTGATTTTAACCCTCAGTTTCAGGCATGAGTTGTAATGGGCTTAGTTCAGAAATCTATTTCATTCCACTCAGCCTCAGTGACTACTTCAGAGAGGGACACATAACCCAAAAGAGCTCTGCAGTAAATAGCCCAAGAGTCCTCCTGGGTTATAAAAAGCTAATCTGTCTTTCTCACCCATGGATCCGTAGGTCCTCTAGTTTCTAGGGCACCTCAGGTCAAAGTTCCCAGCATGGGCTCATAGGATGCTCAGAGCCTGACCTTCTCAAAAAGGGCAATAGCCTAAGCATAGTTAAAGCTTCTTCTCGAGTCACATCTACTAATTCCCCATAGGTCAAGCAAGTCACATGGCCAAGACCAAAGTCCCTGGGTTGAAGATGTTGTTCACTCTCCAGGGCGACACCCAGAGGCCGTGTAGCAGAGTGAAGGGACTAGGAATAATAATTCAGTGTCCTGTGCCCACGTGGCTCTGAACCATTCACTGACGAGAACAATAACCTCCCTTTGTTGCTGTGTTGGGTTTTCACGTTATTTGCAGCACAGAGGGTGTTGACTGGGCCTCTCAGCAGGCCTCAAAGTTCCTGGCCACACTTACACACTTGCTAATTTCTCTTTTAGAAGAATTTCAGAGACGCCCTAAGTGGAGCAGAAAGTTGGTGAAAGACAGATGACAACAGAATGGGGGATAGAAGTTCCAGAAGTCAAACCTTTCTCACTTCAGAAGTGGTATTTGGACACTGGCTACCAGCTATGATCATGAACATCAGAAAATTTAATCTGAAGCCAAGGCCACCCTGACTTAAAGGAGTGACTGAATCAGAGACTTACAAAATGAAACGAGCTTCTATTCCTTTCAGACGTCCATGGTCCAAAACACACAGTCCTCTTGTTCTCTTGGTGGCACTATTGATTAATGTACGGACAAACATTCATCAGACAGCTGAGCCATGCCTACAAATAGGACCTTAGTAATTGTTATTGATTCTCTCTTCTCATTCCCCCAAACACCTTAAATTTAAATGAAGTCAAGCCAACAGGTAACTATCAGCCAAGATCCTCCAGGATCAGCCCCTTTACAACGCAGGGGTTAGGGACTCACCTACGAGAACTAGCCTTTAAGGGTCTGATGCCAGAACCTCCTCTTCCAAGCATGAGATTGGGGGCAAGTGGCTTCAACTCTCTGAGCCTCAGAATCCTCATCTGTAAAATGGGTCCATTACTTCCATGTCATGCAGCATGGTTAAGAACATGGACTCTGGATCCAAAGTTTTGGGATTGGAATCAAATCTCCTCTGCTTCCCAGCCGTGTGATCTGGGCAAGTGACTTCACCTTTCCATTCCTCAGTTTCCTCATTTGTAAAATAAGGATGATAACTGGACTCACCTGACAATAAGGATGAAGTGAATTAAGAAGTAGAAGTGCTTAGAAGAGTTCCTGTCACATATTTATAACTCAATATAGGTTGCTACTATTTTCAAAAGTAGTAGTAGTAATAATAGCAAAAAAAATTCTAAGCTAAAAGGAAGCTTAGAAATAATCATTTTGTTATCATAAGCATAAAGGCTATTCCATATGGTTCAAACTAATAGTAACATTTATTGAATGAACTTGTTGGTACCTGGCTTTCTGTTAAGCAACTGATAGTTAGTACCATAGTGATCTCACATCTTGATGGCGATGATGATGGTGATAATACAATGTAATCTCTGTTAATTACACAGGTGAAAAATATGAGTCTCAGAGATGTCTGGTAATCCAAGTGATCACATAGGTCACATTAAAAATCATGACAAACCCAGGCTATCTGATTATAGAGCCTGAATCTCCCCCATCTTACCACCTCTGTTCATTCATAATAGTATTTATAGAGTCCTTCCCATGTTCTTAATATAGAACAAGACACTGAAGGTGAACTCACCTATCTATTCATTTATCCATCCATCTATCCATCCACCTATCCATTCTCCATCTACTCATCATTTCATTATCTATCCATCTTTACATAATGCCCAACACTTCTAGGATATAACGATCTATCTATCTTTAGAATCATCATCATTCATGGGGTGAACCATAGGTCTTCTGAAGAAGCTTCACCATGTATGTTCCACTGGAAACTACTATGACCAGCCTATCCCTTAGTCCATCATACTGATCTCTGAAGCCCAGATCTTAAGATTCATGCCCTGCTCTCCAAATGCAGCCCCCTGCCCCAAATTCCCAAACTGACCACTGGTTGAAAGTTTAGATGTGTCCCGTTGACTGACCATGACACTGTGGGTCATTATCAGGTTTACCTGGCTCAGGTCTCCAAACTAGCCAGGTTGTCTACACATCTCCAGATTCAGACGAGTGCAAGCTGGGTAGCTGGGGTGCTATGGTATTTGCATCTCTGCCTCAGGCACTTCCTGAGGTGTATAACCATTTTATTAAAATACAAAGAACTAATAGTGGCTTAAATTCGAAGATTTATTTGGCTTAAGTTGGGCTATTAGACTTGGAAATATACCTAGACCAAGAACTCTTTCAAGAATGTTGGGATGATCTTGTGTTAAAGTTGAATCTTTGAAGAAAATGCACATACTTGATTCTTTAGGAGCTGAATGCTGAGGTTTGGGGGTATTTTTTTAAGGAAATAAAGCTTGACATTTAGCTTTGATTCTGTGATTGGCATCCCAGTCATTTAACACAGTTTATTTTGGTGTTTGGTTCAATTCAGATGACCAAAAATATGTATTTATATAATTTAATATATACGTAAAGTATTCACATCTCAAAACATTTGGAACATGAAATTTTTGGCGGGGGGTGGGATGAAGATCTTGATTATAATAACAATTTCCATTGCAGATCTCTGATGCTTCAAGTGCTTTTGCCATATTTATGACTGTTTCACTCTGTCTCTTGGGGACAAGGTCAGTAATCTCCATAAGCCAGATACAATTTTAAACATTCAAGGGAGGGAAGAGAGAATAAGGGAAGTAAGACAAGGACATGTTCTGCTGCCTATTTCCTTTCAGTGAGAGACAGCAGATACAGAAAGAAAAAGAAGGGGGAAAAGGAAGGAGAAAGCACAAGATCTATCCATTCACAGAAAACCAAGTGCAAATACATGATTGATTAGGCTTGTGTGAGAGATGTTGCCAATCCAATAGGTCTTATTTCCACCTTCCTTTTTAACTGAACCCTTATTTTTTATTTCAAGCGGCTATGTTCTCAGCTAAAAACAGTTACCAGACTCCCTTTCATCATGGAGATCATAGATCTAGCCAATGGTTACTGAATACAAGCTACTGGGTGGTACTTCCAGGAAAAGTCTTTTAAAAGAGCTGACTCATCAGACAAGTGTCCTTTGCCATTCGTCTGTCTTCTGAAGTTTGCTCTTGTGGGTTGGAGCTCTAGCAGCCATCTTGAGACCATGAGGACAGGACTTACAATAAAGACACAGGACTAGAAAGCCTAGGTTTCTGATGTTATCATGCAGGCATCATACCACCCATGAACTGCCTACTTCTAAGCTTGTTTAGCATGAGGAAAAATAAACCTCAGTTATTGGGCTTGGTGGGGGCAGAGATATCGCTGCAATTTGTATCAGAAGCAAAGCAAACCTCAAGATCTTTAACCCTATTTTTCAACCACCTACAACAAACCACCTGCCATGTGACAGTGTGCATAGTTTCGTTCTTCCAAGATGGTCTCTTTTTCGAACTAAAGTGACAGATTTTCTGCTACTCTTCCATTTGCATGGAAAACATCAAATTATAATGTATCATTTTTATTTCACCATCTTCGCAAATCCTTTCCCGAAGTCAGTAACTAGAGAGCTCTTCCAAGAAGCAATTTCCTGATCATCAAAGTTTTTGAATAAATATATTTATTTTGATTGGCTACACCTGTAGAGATGCCTCTTGACATCTGTGCTAAACCCTGGAGATGCCACTGTTAGTTTTCCAAGATTGATACAAGTCAGCTCTCAGACAACCTTCAATTATGAACATTTGTTAAGAGGCATCCTAAAACCACGAAATCCAGAGCAGGGAGAAACTTGAAGAGTTGACGTACGCTATGTAACCGGGCAAAAGTTTATGGACGTTGTCAGGTGTCAAGGCACCAGAGCCTTGTGCAGTCTGAGAAAAATCTAAAGATATCACAGAACATTCACTGGGAATTGAGCCTCCAGTCCCTTCTACCTAAGTCTTTCTGATCCAAGCACCTTGGAAATTCCATGCCTCCCAATGACAGTCATACCGCGGTACTCGTCAGCTTCAGAACTCACGTAACCCTGTAGTTGCCGCATTTTAACAAGAATATATTTCAGCCCTCGCCACTTGCTCAGGACTCGTTGCTAGAACTTGTATGAGTCACAACGCCACCCTGCAAGAGAAAATGCTTCATCACTCATCACTCGTTCAATACTTATCAATGTTGGCACTTGTCACGAGTTCTGGAACAAATTAGTGATGAGGGCCAAGGTGTATTCAGCTTGAATCACACCTATGGGCATAACTGCTGGTTAGCTGAACAATTAGTGGAAGCGACTGGAAAACAGGCCCCTCGCCCACTGAGATTTGAGAATCTCAGTGGATGTGGGGTGCAGACACTGGGGCCTCTGGCCCCTGAGGGGGAACCAACCCCAAGGTGTCTTGAGAACTTTCCCTGAGCGTTGAATCTAATTGTACTTTATAAGACTGTTCAACTTAAGACACTGAGGTACTCCGTGGGGACACTATTAATAATTATTGCAGCTATTAATTAGCAGGCATCAATCAGGGCTGCCCTGGGCCAACTCTTGACTGACTTCTCAGTCACCTGAGATGAGAAACCCCTTTCTTGATAAAGCTACCTACGTATACCCTCCTAATTTCTGCTGCTTAAATTAGCCAGAGCGTGGTTCTGTGACCTACTGATACGTTGGCAAAATAACTTGTTTCAATTGGGTCACTTTGAAGAATGAAAGAGGTTGCTCTTAAAAACTAAGAAGGCAAACAGCCCACACTGGAACTTCCCCTCTCAGATGAGGACATGTGCCTGCCCTAAGCACTGAGTGTCCTAGGTGCCCGGAACCACGCTGGGCTTCGAAAGTTCTAGAATGAATAAGGTGTGGGTCCCCTCCTGGAGGCCATCACTGTCTAGTAAGAGACATAAATACCCTCAACCACAGTTGCAGCGCAGGATGCTGAGGGCGGAACCCTGTGGAAGCCCAGCTGCTCAGCGGCCTCTTTGAACTGTGATCACATTTTTGGAGTTTGCCTTTGTGTGGTAAAACCTAACGGTGACGGATTGCTGAGCACAGCAGCTGACTTGACCTCCTCCTTCCCTCCAGCCTTCCCTGGAAAATCCCAACAGTGCAAGTAAGATGGGCAGGTATCTGTGGTTTAATATTTGAGCTCCTTTCTGTCCCTCTAAAACTCAGGAGCCTTAGAGATGGAAACCTCTCATCTTCGGGTCAAGAAGATGGAATGGGATGGAACCAAAAGGAAGCTCAGTTCCCCCGTCCACCCTTCCCATCACATCCAGCCTAGATCAGGCTGGAATCCGCTCCTGAGCGGGTGGGCCACCCTGCCTGTGCGCTATGCAGCTTTCCTTCTGCAGTGGAGACACCAGCATGAGTCCCTGTCAGCTAAGAGCACTCAATGACTTTTGATCGGAATTGTTACTGCGTCTGCAGAGTCAGACCTGGTGCCCATTGCCAGCCATTCCCACGTGATCCCAGGGCTGTCTGGACCAGGCCTCAGGTCACCAGTGGGCATAGCTGGGCATCATGTTGTGCTTTGCTTCCTGACCTACAGACACTCCCCTGTCCTGCCCACCCCAACTACATTTTTTGTTCCTAACAATGTTCTTGACTATAAAGAAAAGGACTGTTTAGAAGCCATCTTCTTAGGTTATTTTTAGGCACTATACTCAGGTATAGTGGCTTAAACACCACAATAACATAAGAGGATCTGCATTTAATGAGCTTACTCCTACTCCGACCCCTCCACTCCCCATATATTTGACAAGATTTATATCATGACCCCACATTTTTATTTTAACCATTTCCGAATGTTCCAACACATGATTTCATAGGTTCTGCCTGCTTGCTTATGCTTTGGTTTTTGTTTTAACCAGTCTCCTGTAGAGGCACTGTTGGGTTGTTGCTTATCTTTGGTTCTCGAAAACAACATTGTGCTGTACAACTTTGATCAGAGGTATTTATGCACAAATGGCTTCAACATAAATCCCCAGGAGCAGGATTTGCTGGCTCCAAGAGTAAACACATTTGTCAGTTTCATAGGTGATGGCAAATGTCCTCCAAGGGGGTAGCACCTTTTCACCGCCGGTAGCCGTGTTTCCCCACAATGTCATCACCACAGGATATTGTCACTGTTTTAGATTCTTTCCCGTCAAGTGCATGAGAAATGGTATGCTAATTTCATTTGTTAGGATCAAAACCATCTATATGTTTTTTTAAAAAACATCAAGGAGGTCATAAATCAAGTGGTCCCACTTGTCGCTGGGGAAGAGGACAATGGCACTGACCCCACAGGACATGCCGCACGGCACTCCCAGAGGCAGCAAGGGTTGCATGTACCACCCACCACCACCAGCACCCACTCTTGGTGGCGGAAGGGGGACTGGAGTTCAGCGTGGTCTTACTAGTTGTTGTAGGTTTGTTTTATGTTCTAATTTTTGTTCTGGGAGCATGGCCGATGCTAGCATCTCTTCCCAAATTTGCTGCATTCGGGAAAGGAAAGTAGAGGTACAACTTCTCTCACCTGCCTGAGCCACCCAAGGGGGCTTGTGAAGTGCAATAGAGCCCATCATCTGGACAGGAGTGGCCTCGTTCCTGGCCCTGGGAGAATACTGGATTTTATACAAATAACATCAACAAGAGAGAGGGGCAGGCCTCATAGCGAAGACCTGGAGAACATACGTTTCTGCTTAATTTTTACACCTTGGCTCCATGTGGCATTGCAATTGTTTCTGCAGCCTGATTCTTCTCATCTGTCTTACATCGAGTTCAAGTTGAAGTCTATGAGGCAAGCCAATTCCCGGCCTCCTTGTGTCCCTTTTTACAAATTAGATATTATGGCTGATCCTCTGGCATTACAGTGTTTCGCAGGAATCAATAGCTGAAAAAATTCGAAGGATGCTAAAAAAGGATCTTATATTCTTTTTCAATGTTGTCATAAATAAGAGATGACAATCTGGAATCCTCATGAGAGAACAAGTGCCCATCTGGCATGCATAATGTACTACAATTTTTGTTAAAGAAATTGTAAGGCAGGAGACACCCACCTTTACTGCCTCAAACACAAAATGAGTTCTTGGGAGCTGGGTACATACATAGCAGGTTCCCACATCAAGTTGCTCAAACCATTTTGTTGCTCACAACAATTTTGGGGCTTGTGATATATATATATATTTTTTTTTACCTGCAATACATTTGATCTATTTTCCAAAAACTGATGGTTCTACCTTAAAATATCTCCAGCTTCAACCACTTCCACCCCCACAACCACCACTCTGATCCAAGCTGCTGTTAAGGCCCTCTCACTGGTCTCCTGGGGGCTGCACTTGCCCCTATTCTTGTTCCTCCCTTTGGTCTATTCTTAACAAAATGGTCAGAGTGGTTCTCTTAAGTATAACTCAGATCACATCACTTCTCTACTCAAAACCTTCCAAAGTCCTCCAGCCTCACTCAGATAGATCCTCACAGTGGCCTCCAATGTCTGGTCTGGTCTGGTCTGGTCTGGTCTCCCCACTTCTCTGGCCTTTTCTTTACATCTGTCTCTCTCCTTACCTCTGCTGCTCCAAAGCACCAGACATGTTCCTGCCCCAGGGCCTTTGCACTTGCTGTTCCCTCTGCCTGCAATGCATACTCTTCCCAGATATTAGACTGTCTCCCTCCCTCTTCACTTTCAGGCCTCTGTCCATGTTCACATTCCCCAAGGAGCCCTAACACCACCATTCCCTGCCTCACTTTCCTTCTTAGCACTACCCACTCCTGATTCACTCTAGATACATTTTATGTTTTTATTGATTGTCGCTGGCAAGAAGGTGAGCTCCATAGTGTCAGAACCTTCAATGATCCCCTGCTTTATACACTGAGCCCAGAACATTACCTGAAATGTAATAGATACTCAACAACTAGGTCATGTATGAATAAATGATTCAGGTTTTAATTGGGAAGCCAGGACGAACAGACCACTCATGGAAGCCCCAATGCCAAGTGAAATGGGCTACATGAACTTGAGAGAGTCCATAAAAAGAAAAAGCCAAAACCACAGATTTCCATAAATTTTTTTTACCTCCCAATCTTCATGCTTTTTGAAGAAACCAAGTAAACAGTTTCATCAGTCTTGACTTTCTTCTTCTTGTTGTTTTTTTAATGAATGTTTCTTTGCCTGTTTAGCAGCCACTAGAGTTCCTTGGTCCCCCAGACAGCCATCTGCTCACGGAGTCATTTGCACTTGGGAGAAAACGAGGCCAATGTGAAAAGTCACAGCCTCTGTTGGTCAAGGCCAAGATACACAGCATCAAATGTCAGCCAGAGACAGGCCTTGTAGTAAGAGGCTGCTGTGCTGGAACATTTTGCATAACTGGAAGGCGAGGTTCACAGCAATGAGGAAAATTAACATGGACGTCCAATGGCTTATGAAGCAGATGCTGGAAAATAAATAGAGCAGAGGGTGTCCAACTAGCTCAACCCAACTCTGTCATTTACTTATTTTTTTTTAGAGCGATGGTGCAACATGGGAATGTGTGGGAAGAACTTGTGTTTGTGGAAAGTCACAACTGTGGAGTAGGGTCGAGGGCTGGGGTGGGAGCCCAGCTGACCCTCCCTAGTGTGTAAATGTGGGGCCCCACTGAGGAGAAGCCCTGCTGCCTGTTATGTTCCTGGGATTTGGGGGTTGGCAGTGTTTGTCTCTGTAGCAGCATCTTGTCTGTCCTGATAGATGCAGATTCTCCTGCTGTCACCTGAATCACCACCCTGTGAAGCTGCCCACAGCCTAATCCCCAGAGCTTGTGAATATACTATTTTAAAGGGCAAAGGGTCTTTGAAGCTGTGATTAAGTGTCTTGGGATAAAGAGATTAACCTGGATTATCTGGATGGGCCCAGTGTAATCTCATGGGTCCTTATAAGAGGGAGGAAGGTGGATCAGTGTTAGAAAAGGTGACATGACCACAGACTTAGAAACAAGTGGGAAGATGCTGCACCTCTCAGGTGAGGATGGGGGCTGCACCATGAGCCAAGGAAAACAGGAAGCTTCTGGAAGCCAGAAAAGGCAAGGAAATGGGTTCTCCCTTAGAGTGGCACAGTTGGCCCATTTTAGACTTCTGACCTTCACACTGTAAGAGAATGGACTTGTGTTTTAGGACCCTAAATTTGTGGTCATTTTTTCCAGCAAATAGGAAATTGATACATCTCCTGGTGTTTTGTTTGTTTGTTTGTTTTTTGTTTGTTTGTTTGTTTTTGTGAAACAAACAATGCTTCAATGAACATCCTTCTGCACATCCCTCTCACAAATGTGGGTGTTTCCCAAGTTTAAGTGTTTAAACAAAGGATGCATGTTATAAAATTGTTCTCTTTTTCTTTAAGAACGAAAATGAACTTTCTGAAAAAATGAAAATTCTGCTTTCTGAATTTGAAGACAATTTCATTCAAACGCCTGCAGTGACTGAAGTTAAAGGCACGGTACCACTTATAAATCCATCACTCTCAGTTTCCTATGAGCTTCGGGTACTTGTGGTCCATCCTCTCCCCATGGTATGGTTGGTAAATGAGCACAGTTGCAGTTAGTGGTTGGCTTAGGGCCGACAGCTCTCAGATCTGGCCTGAAGGAACTCAGGGAGATGAGACCCTCTGTGTGAACTCAGTCCCTCCACCCCCGACTGCCCATGTTTGACCCACCATAAACATGTACCTCTGCTGCCTTTAGAGCTGTAGGTGCAGGAAATCACATGGCAGTCACCTCGCAGGGTAGCTCCTGGCCTCAGAGCCCCAATGTCACTTTGCATCACTTCTATATTTAACCCAGGAGCAGGTTAGGGAAAGTCACAAATCACCAGCACAATGAATGGTTCCCCACCTCGCCAACCTTTGTCCACCCTGCCTGCACATTCTCTGCATTTATGGTGAAACCCTTCCCTTGTCATTTCTCTCCTCAGGAGCCCTGAGCCAGGGCAGGCCCAGCACTAGGCAGGATCCTAACAGCCGCTTTGATTGATCAGGTTTGAGCCATTCTCTCAATTTGGTCACAAAGGTTAACGGAGCTCCATCAGCAGATCAATTCATCACTAACATATGCATGTTTTCATTCCCTTTCAGCCACAGGACGTGTTATAGACAGGCTGCCAAGACATTTTAAAGCTGGGAACATTTAAATTGCTTCGAAGCTGAGTCTATCCTAGAACGTAGCAATTTGGGGCCTTTGTGCGGCTCAGATTCTCCACGAGCTGGTAATGGGTACGTGGGGAGAATTAAGGCAAGATTGAATGGCTTTCAATGAGGACAGCAGAATGGCAATTTCAACAGGAGTTGAAGAAGCATCATTAACCTTTACAATGACGACCGCACCTCTAGAAACTGGGAACAAGCTCTTTAAAGATATCTGTATCGTTTACTGAGCGCTAAACTTGGCAAGTGTAACACTGGTCAAGACCGCAGCTCCCCAGATTCCTGCTTAAAAGGGGTTCATTTCCATAGAGGTAATTAAAGGTATGGCTGGGGGGTGGATAGGCGCGTGGGCAGTCCAGAGGGAAAAAAAAATAGTTCAGTCCCTTTCACCATTCACTGCCTAGAGGGACGAGGGAATGACAAAAATGCTAGCGTTTATTTGTTCAGCAGTTGGTCAGAAATTCACTCTCAGAAACGGACACTATTCTGAGCGGTGATTATTACGTGTTCATGTGCAACCCTCCTAGTTAGAGTTTCCAGCACGTGTCCCCTCACCATCTGGTAACCACTCTTTATTCTTGGGGTTCAGGATGAGCTTCACAGGTGGGCCTAAGTGCAGAACACGTGACCTGAACTGGCCGATCAGATGGGAAATTCCCCAGACGCAGAAGGATGAGCGCAAAAGAGCTGATCTAGAGTAAACCCCCGTGTCTGCAGAGGGAGTGGCCAGCAGAGAAGCTCCCTAGGGCAGGGGCTGCGGGATGTCCCCACCCTCATTTCCATCGGCAGAGCCAGACCCCCAGCCTAGAGGCTGAGGGTGCATTACTTGCTCCCCCAGCATCCTTTGCAATGAGTCGTGATCACAGGACCCAGACCAACCAGTGGAATCTGGGGGAGCCCTAGGGGTAGAGTGGGTGAGAAGGGGTGGTCCTGGGAGAGAGTTGCCAGGTCTGGTAAAAGAGGGATGTGCTTGACGAAAGGTTTCTTTTCATACTTGCTTAGAATGCTGTTGGATTCGTACACAATGCTTGGAAATATGGGAGCCATTTTTTCACAATAAAGAAGGTTACTCAGAGCCCTTACATTTTGAATTAGTGAATCACTTTCAGAGCTAGGCTTCTTGTATAGAAAAAAAAATAGTTGTTTTTTTTTTTTTTAAGATTTTATTCATTATTTTTAGACAGAGGGGAAGGGGGCAGGAAGAAAGGGGGCGAAACATCAATGTATGGTTGCCTTTCACCTGCCTCCAGCTGGGGACCTGACTGGAGACCTGGCTTGCAACCTGGGTGTGTGCCCTGACTGGGATTTGAACCAGCGACCCTTGGGATCACAGGCCGGTGCTCAATCGACTGAGCCACTCCAGCCAGGGCAAAAGTAGGTTTATAATTTAGCTGCTTTTAGACAAAATTTGGTTATAATAGGCAGCCTTGTAAATACAGCTATTGGGAGCCATGTTGCTGCCTGCTTGGTCCTTGAGTGACCTTCCTACAGGGAACAGAGCCAGAGCAGTGTTCTGATGACATCCAGCCCCTGGATCCACCTTCACCTGAAGCCCTATCTCTGAGCCATTCAGCTACAAGAGCCAGTACAGTCTCTTTGTGCTGCTTTTGTTAGCGTTAGGTTTCTTTCACAATTGAATGCATCAAGATGTATAACTTCTGCATAACAAAACATTGCATAAACAAAGACAAGGAGGACACAGCTGACTTACACATAAGAAAGAATTTATTCAATATGTTCCCGTAAAGCAATAAGAAAAAAGATAAATAATTCAACAGAAAAACGGATGAAGGATATGAATGGAGAGTTTATAGAAAAGAAAGGCAAATGACCAATCAAGAAAAAAAGACGAGAATTTGACCTTCAATTAAGCATATGAAAATGACGATTAAATATGTCTTTTCTTCCCTTATCAGATTGGCTAGGCAAAGCTTGAAAAGGTAAACAGATACTCCTATTGGTCTAATTAAAGAGGACCAGGCATTTTGGCAGGTAACTTGGCAACAGATATTTAAAATTAGGATAAGAATGCTTATCTGTTTTGTGTGAGTCCAAGTCCAGGAAGGAAAGAAGGAGCCATTCTAATGTGAAAAACAAATAGCAAGAATGAGTCACATCCGTTATGGCAGGATTGAAGGCCACATAGTACATATTGACACTTACCATAATGGAAGGAAGCCACCAGCAGCTCTAAGGATAATGAGAAAATGAGGAAATAGAACTCCTGGACCTGGGGCTGGGGTCCCCAGGGAGAAGGTAGAACCACACACAGATTCGTCTTTAGAAGCCGAAGCATGATGGAGGCACAATCACAGTGTTCAAGCTTTCACTTCCGGAACCCTATTTCTCCCGCAGAGCACAGCTAAAACCCACAGAAATTATATAGGACAGACATTGGTGAAGCTTTTGCTTAGTTTCTTAGCCTCTCTGAAACTCACTCTGCTGGTCTTCTGAGCCTTTGGTCTGAAGCTTAGAAACCACAGATGCTTCAAGAAGGAGAAAGCAATAGTAAATGGGGGTGGGGTGGGGTGGGGGCATGTATTCAAGAATAAAAATGTTGAGGAATTTTTGCACAGACGTTACAGCATAGATTTGGAAGTCAGACTATCTGAATTTGAATCCTGCCCACCAGGGGACCCAGGGTTAGTCATTCAACCTGTCTTGGTCAGTTTCCCTGTATGTAAAGTAGGAGTAATGAAAATCTCCCTCATGGACTGGCTGGGAGAATTAGTCCATTAATATCCATGAAACACATAGAACTGACATCATTAGCCTAGGGAAATGTTTGTTAAACAAATAGTTTGCGGAAAGGAATCCCTCTTTAGGCCGATTTCAGCCCAAGGGCACCATGAAGCATCTGCCCTAGTCCAACCTCTTCCCTCTGCAGAGGGGGGCACATTTGGGGCACAGAAAGGGGAGGGAGCTGCTCTGGCTTGCAGATAGCTTGTTAGTCCTAAAACTGGGTCTAGGACTGGAATTTCCTTTGGATCCATTTCATCCTTAAGTCCATGTGCCCTGGAAGCCAAGCGGCTCATTTCCGCTGACGGCAGAGAGGTCGAAGCTCCTTCAAACTATAGATATTTCTCTAATTGCGTGTCTGCCCCGCATTCATCTCGATCATTAGCAGAGCCCCTTGTGCTCCGCCTGAGAGAGGAGAGGGAGGCCCAGACATATCATTGCTCATCTAAATTTTTAATAATGCTCCAATCTTC
>PVIW01016786.1:0-15699 GCA_004026585.1 Noctilio leporinus | reverse complement strand
GGCTTATTCATCAATGTCAATCAGTGCTAATTACAGAGAACAGACACTATACAGATAACAATTCAAGCCCACAGAGAGTTGCTTCAAGTCAGGGTGTGCTAGATAAGATGTTACCAAGTGGGCACAGAAAGAGGGTGCATAAGTTTAACCTAAGTATTTGGTGTGCATTCATCTAAAACTAGTCAAAGCAGGGCAAGGTGCAAAGGACAGTATGCGTTTCTTAGGACGAATTCCTCCCAGGGACCCCTTGGTGCTGGTGCAGAGCCTGCTGGCCTCCTGGTCTCCTGGTTTCCTGGTCAAGTCTTGCAGGCCTGTCCCAGGCCTGGCTGGAGTGTAACAGAAAATTCAGCAGGGAGTAGGGGGTGTAGCCACAGACAGGGGAGCTAACTTAGGACAGGCTCCGCTCTCCCGCACCAGGTCCCCCTTCTTTGTTCCCCGTTTGTGCTGCCTCCACCCCCTGGCTTCTGTATTTCCCCTGCCTGCTCCCTTTTTCTTTGTTCCCTGTTTATCCCCACCCCTGCCCACCCCCACCAAAAGTATATAAGGGGGGGAGACCCGTGCTTGGGGCCCAGCATTTGGAGGCGGACTCCACTGGGTCCGCGTGCGTAATAAACTGCTTATTCCCTCATCTCGGTGTTCCGCCTGAGTCTGTTCCCATAACATTTTGGGTCCCTGACCGGGAAACGACTCATGCGAGCAGGCTAGTGCCTCTGGTGAAGGGGCCTCCGCTGCTACGCGGGACCAAGGGGCCAGGGAAAGCGCGCGCCCCGGTGATTCTGGGTTCCGAGGCCGCCCGGGGTCCCGCGCAGCAGCCGAGAAGAGCACGACTCTCACCCCGGCCGAGGGGAGGCGAATCCGCAGGACCAGGTGCAGTTGCCGCAGGACTGGTGAGTGCCCTGGGGACCTGTGCCCGAGAACCAGGCCCACCTTAACGGTGGAAGAGGAGCCTGATCACCTCCTGAACCCCCTCAAGGGTTGAGCGATAGGGACGATCCTAGTGGAGGGCGGACTGTTATCACTTCTCGGGCGTCTGTGTGTGAGTGTGAGAGTGACTGGCGGCGCCACGGGTCTTGGCCCACGGAGCCTGAGTGAGTCCCAACCTGCGGCTCCTCGGTCTGTCATGTGGCACAACGGCTGGATATGACCCGGATTATACTCGGGCAGCCTTGGCTAAGACAGACCCAAGTCCCTCGAGAGAGGAGAGGCCAGGCGGACGAGGCGATAGCACCCTACCCTTTGTGAGTCTGCGCCGCAGTGGGGGGAAGTCACGACGGGTGGCGGTCCATCAGCCATTCTAGGCTGCTTGCTGAGCAACTTCAAGTGCTTCCGAGGCAGGACCCTCGCACGAACAGGGACTGGCTTGAAACCTTCTGCACCAGCCTTTGGGGGCCGCTGGCCTCCCGAGGGAACCCTGAATCTAGGTGTAATTAGGGCGGTCCACTTGGTAGAGACAGGAAAGCCGGGCCCCGGAACCAATTTGCCTATATAGACCGCTGGCAGGAATTAGCTCAGGACCTGCCCTCCTGGCTCAGGAAATGCGCAGGACGAGAGGCCAGGAAAACCCTTATAGAGGAAGGGCCACAGGCCAGGGATAGAGGCAGAGAGGGCAGAGGTGGCTGGAGGGCCAGGAATGCAACAATCTTTGTAGCCCAGAACAAGGAAGAACGTCACCGACCCCCGCGATCCACCAGGGAGATCCAGAAGATGAGGAGCCCCCGTTAGTCTTGCCCCCTCCATATGCACTGGGCCCTGTGGCACCGGCATCACCGCAGACTGATACCCCACCGCCATCAGTTTCACCTCAGCCAATCCCCCCTCACCAGGGTGAGGGCCAGGCCCCACCCTTGATGCCTCTACGAGAAGCAGGGGCTGCCTCAGGTTGGGCCCGATGGAACGAAACGTCCAGGAAGCTCCATCCTTTACTACCAGCCTTTCACTGCTACCGACCTCCTTAACTGGAAGCGTCATACCCCCTCATACCCCCAAAAGCCTCAGGCCCTCATTGACCTGATAGAGTCAATCATGCAAACCCATCGCCCAACTTGGTATGACTGTCGGTAACTGCTCCTCACCTTGTTTAACATGGAGGAGAGACGCCGAATTATCCAGGAGGCTCACTGTTATCTAGAAACAGTAGCCCTGCCGGGAGTCTTAGATCTAGCCAGTGGGCCAGGACCGCAGCCCCGGATGCCCAGCCAGAATGGGATCACAACACTGAGGAAGGGCGCGCTGCATTACAGAGGTACAGGGAGGCCCTCCTCCGGGGCTTACCAGCAGGGGCCGCCGACCCACTAACATGCCCAAGGCCGCCAGTGTCACCCAGCAGCCAGACCAGTGCCCCGGGGATTTCTATGAATGGTTGTGTGGGGATTTCTATGAACGGTTGTGTGAGGCATATCGAATTTATATGCCATTTGACCCAGAGGCACTAGACAATCAGCGGATGGTCAACACTGCTTTTGTCTCCCAGTCAGAGTCGGACATTCGCAAGAAGCTCCAGGAGTTGGAGGGCTTTGCAGAGGTGAATATTAGTCAGCTGATGGAAGTAGCTAATAAGGTGAACAGCACTAGAGAGGAGGCGGCCGAGAGGGAATCACAGAAGAAAATGGAAAAGAAGGCTACATCACTGGCTGCAGCCTTGGGGCACCCAGTCTCAGAAAGTGTTGGTAGAGGGAGGTCATTCGTCCGTTTGGACTACCCTTAACCATGGGCAGTGACAATGGGCCAGCTTTCGTCATCCAAGAGCTAGCAGCCCAGCTGAAGATCACCTGGAACCTGCACACCGCCTACAGACCGCAGAGTTCAGGGAAATTCCTGCCTCGGTAGGCCTTCTGCCAATAGTCCTGGTCAGAATAAGAAATGCCCCCAACCCCACCGGGTACACACCTTCGAACTAGTGTATGGACGCCCTCCCCCAATCCTGTCACTACCAAGGGGAGAGCTAAGAGGTATAGGTGAGATTGGGCAGACAAAATACTTACAAAAGTTAGGACAGACTTTAAACCAGATACGCCAGGCCGGTTTAGGCCAAAATCCACACCTGGCAGGGAGGCCAGCCCACCAGCTCCAGCCAGGGGACTATGTCTGGGTAAAAGACTGGAAAAAAGAGCCCCTTCAGCCCATCTGGACAGGGCCCCATATGGTATCCCTAACCACCCCCACTGCCCTTGAAGTCACAGGTCTCACCCCCTGGATCCACCACACCCGTGTCAAGAGAGCAGCCGATCCTGAGGGAACCCAGGCCGAAGTGGACCCGGAGCTCCGCCACCAAGACTACCAGCTTTGACACTGCAAAGAGGGCTCAGTACTGACGGGTCCCCTGGGGAATGGGCCGTTTTTCCTAGGGAGACCTAATTCTGATCAGTGGATCTGCCACTTTCCTCCAAGATGCAGGGTCAGCGATTGCCCACAAGGTCACTACCAAGATTCTGACTCTGCCGCATAATCAGTGTCAGGCCTCACTGCGGAGGAGCCGAGAAAGGGTTATTGTGATGCCATCAGCAGTCAGCGCGACTGCAGGGGCATCAAGAGGGGGGAATGTAGCAGAAAATTCAGCAGGGAGTAGGAGGTTAGCCATGGATAAGGGTTAACTTAGAGCAGGCTCTGCTTTTCCACGCCAGGTCCCTCCTCTTTGTTCCCCGCTTGTGCTGCATTCGCCCCCTGGCTTCTGTAATCCCCGCACCTGCTCCCTTTTCTTTACTCCCCATTTGTCCCACCTCTGCCCGCTCCCCAAAAGTATATAAGGGGGAGGAGGCCCCTGCATGGGGCCCAGAATTTGGAAACTGACTCCTCTGGGTCCGCGCAGGTAATAAAGTGCCTACTTTTTCACTCATCTCGGTGTTCCGCCTGAGTCTGTTCCCCTAACATTACCGGCCCATGACACAGTCACAACCTTACAGCAAACGATGCAGCCAGCGGAGAAGAAAGTTTCCTCTTCCCACGTCGGTGCCTACGTGAGACTGGCGACCTGGCACCGCGTCCGCGGGAGGATTGTCTCCAGAGTTCCAGGGACCGTTGGGAGCCCACGATTGGCCAGAGGCGGCCGAGCCAGCCAATGGCGCCGCGGGGCGCACGCTCATCGGTTGCTAGGTAGAATACCCAGCTGCTGCTGAGGCCTTCAATAGGTGCAACCACGTGTGAACAGCCTTTGGAGATGATCGGGCCCTTTTCGTTCCTTTCTCTTTTCGGAGGCGATGCCACTTTTGTCACAGTCCTGCGAGGCCCTGCAGGTTGAGGAGTCGTCGCGAACTCCTGGGAAGAGGCTGCACGTGTACACGTGTGTGCGCCTGGGTGTGAGGGGACCCAGGGGTGCGGTGGCAGGTGTTGAGTGAGTGAACGCTCCCTTCCCGACGCCCAGGAATCTGCTTCCGGTGGCGGGGCGCGTGGGGCGGCTGGGGGACAGAGGCCGGTAGGCGGAGGCTGGGCTGGGGTGGGGGGAAGAGCGCACCGCCGGGAGCTGGGGGAGCGGGGGACTCATGCGGCCTCTGCAGGGCAGGGACGCCAGGGCGCTGAGTTACAGGCGGAGCCCGCGCTCCCCCGAGGTGTCCCCAGCCTGCAGTGCTCCCAGCTCCTTCTGACAGCCAGCAAGACTGGCCTCAGGGGTCCCCTCCCATCAGGGCAGGTCAGCTCTGCACCATCAGAATTAGCAACACTCAGACTCCACCCTGGATCCTCCACAAACAACCCAGCCTGCAGACACCTTGACTTCAGCCCTGCCAGGGCCAGGCTGGACGTCAGCCTACAGAATTGCGAGATAGTACATTTGCTTTGTCATAGGTGGAGAAATTTTGGTTATTTATTACAGTAGAAACAGAATACCAAGACAGTAAGGATTTTCTAAAAATGTTGTGAAGACAGAAACTGTGAGACTGTATGAGTTAACTGTGGTGGGCTGAAATGTAGAAGACTCTTTGTTGAAGAATGAAGGTTATTGACATATATTTGGCAAATGTAACATGACATGCTGCTGTGGGGCACAGGGGACACAATGGTGAACAATCCCAGGGATGAGGAGGATGGGAGGTCTTCCCCCAAACCCACAGTTGACAGGAACCTGCAGGGACTGAAATGGGTGATCGGCACTGGGTGTCCCTTTCCTGGAGATGGATTCTACCCTGTGATGAAAATTCCATTGAAGTAACCTGCCTCCCTCCCTCCCAAATGCCTGCTGTACAGAGGACCTGTAGGTATGAAGTAGGAGGCTTGTTTCTTCTCAGTCATCACTGTGAATTCATCCTCTGGACACAGTCATCCTGCAGAGCTGGTCGGTGAAGTGGTGGACCATGGCTCTGACATTTGACCTTGAAGCATCCAAGTGGGGTATGTTCTTCAAAGTCACCTACACTGACCTTTACCCTTGGAGCCATCCTCAGTGCTGCCAAGGACCCTGCCCTTTTGAACAATTGCCTGCAAAGGAACAGACTAGAGGCAGAGGGAGGGGTCATAGGTCAGAGACGTATAATTCTTTATGAATTTTATGTCAATTAACTTGGCCCTACCTCAGTCTCCACACTTTCAAAAGGAGGCCTCCTCACAGAATTGTTGTGAGGATGAGTCATGTTCAACTCAAACACTTAGCTCAGCACCCAGTGTATTATCAGTGATCTATAAGTGATAGCTGTTGTTCGAATCCAGCTCAGTCACATTTGGAAAGTTAATGTGCCTTCTGCTCCTTTGTCGCTGTATCTGTCATATGGAAAAATTGAATGAATACTGGTGCAGTACTTCCCTCAGTGTGTCTTTGGTAAGTATTCTCCTCCTGTGATGGTTTCCTGTTAAGGGCGCCCTCATTTCCAGGCTGGGCAGCTACAAGCAAACACGTTTCTTCAGCTGGAAGGTCCCCATTTCCACAAGCCAAGCCCATGACCTCTGGGGTTTCCAGGGAAGGGCGAGGCCCCGGGTTAGGCACTTCTTCTGGGGCTGGGCAAATGCTCAAGGGAGTGGGTGCTGTTGCCACAATCTTGAAAACAGGCTTCAGAGGCCCAGAGAAGCAGGTGTGTGGGAAGGTGAAGATATGGGACCCATGGGTGGCATTGTAGAATGAGACCTCCCCTGTCCCATAGCCCATGAAAACCCCCACTCTTTCAGGAGGGTTGACATTTGTCAGTTTTGTTTCAGAGGCTTTGAGAGCCCAGTGGTTATTCCAGTCAGACAGCTCCACTGTCCAGAATCCATTATGAGGTGTCATTTTAACCCAACCTTTCCTCTGCACATCCTCCCTACACACCCCAATACACCTGTCCCCCATGTTCACTTCCCAGAAATGCCTCCCTGACATGAAGCTCTCACAGCCCAGCACACAGTAGCGCAAGTCAAATCTCTCTGGCCTGTCGGGCAGGTCCTGCTGTGTGTCTTGTCTTTGCAGGCCCCGCTGGTCCTCAGACAGCAGGAGGGTGGGGTGCGTGGTGTTTGGATCCAGAAACACATCCGATGAGAAGGTTTGGGATGGGTGGGCATCAGCCTTGGTTCCCAGACCTTTGAGAACCATGTTCTTGGTTCCAAGGACATGGTTTTGGGCAGGAGACCTGAACCCATCTCTGGAGTCCCCAACCCACCAGGGATGTGACCCTCGGCAATGCCAAGGGGATCCTCATGGGTCTTGTGTACAGTGAGGACCTCCTGACTTCTGAAGCTGATACCTTGCTTCTAGTTTCCTTATTTCCCTTCCAAATTTTTCTGTGCCACCTGTGCTGTCCAGTCACAGGGATTACAATGCCAGCCTAGCTCTACCCCGAGCTGCACGACGTCCCTTTCTGCACAGTCTCCTTTTCCACAGACACTGAACCCTGAGTCTCCATTTCCTGTCTATAAAGTGGGGTGAAAATACTATCTTTGGGAGGAATAAGACAAAGTGAGAGGTATGTGTAGTCCAAGGCCGGCACGCAGGTGGAGCCTGGTGTCATAATAGACAGCCTGTCTCCTCTGTGCTTGGGGCCATGCTGGGGGCTCCATGTGCTCCGGGGTCCTCTCCCCGCCTGTCCCCACCCTCTCTGGCCCAGGAGTCAGTCCAATGTCCTCAGCATCCCTGGGTTCCCTGGGTCTGGTCACCTGCTGGGTTTGTCCCAGGGAGGCACTAGCTGAAGATTGAAGGAGAAAGGAAAGGAGGAACAGCGCTGATGTCCCCACAGCCCCCTGGAGGTGCTCCCACAAGGCAGCTGTCCCCTGAGGGGGCCTCGCCCTGAGCCCCAGCCTTCCTGGGATCCAGGCTCCTCCCTGTGCCTCTGCCCTTGGCCTATGGCCAGTCATGGCTCCCACTGTTGTGAGCCTGGGGCACCACATATCCTTGTTGGTTTCCTTTAATGCCACCTCACCCCTGGCTGGGACCATATCCAACTCCATCTATGTGTCATGTATTCTGTCACCTTTCCATGCTTTGACCTTTGACCCGGCCCTCTGTCCTTAGCAAGCACACCAAAGTCTCTAGGTGACGACAGTGTGTGTCCCTTAAAATATAACAGGAGCATTGTTGTCAGTCACAGCTAGAATGACAAGACCACTGAGGTCAATACCAAGCTGGTGACAGTCTCCATTAGAAAGGAGCATCTGTCACTAGGCCATCGGAGGTATGGCCTGATGCTATGACCTTCTTTGTCCCTTTTGCTGTCAGTCATTAGAGCCAGAGTTCTACTGTGAAAAAGCACTGTGCCCGGTCTGTCAGCAGCCAGTCATCCGGGTAGGTCAGCAGGGCCTCTGTTCACTCCAACCCTTCACATCTGCCAGGGAGTCACCCTGCACTACAGTCTGTTACGTTCTGGGGTTGCCCCCTGTGGTTTCAGGTCTTCTCCTCCCCAGTCACTACGGGCAGACAAACACCCCTTTTAAACACACCATCTCTTTCCTGTGGCTGTGTCAACCTAGGCACCTTCACGAGCTCATTTAGTCTGTGGCTCAGCCCTCAGGGAGCAGGAATGACGAGGATACAAGGCCTGACTCCAGGACACAGTGGCAGGAGGGGCAGCACTTGGTCAGCTCACACCTGGCTGTCCCGCAGCCCTGCCCACCAGCCCAACCATCCCGCCTCCTCCTCCCACAGACACCTGGGGAGCCCAGGACAGCCGTTGTCCCCAGGCTCTCCGCACAGGTGGGCACACCTTCACAATGGCACCTCGGGTCACCCACCCAGAACTGCCCCAGTCAAGAGCTGGGGTGGAGAGAGAGGGAGGGCCCCTGGGGGTCCTGGGGAGCACAGAGTGACCCATTCACCAGGCCGGAAGACGGAGACACAGACGAAGAAAGGCCATTATTCCTGGTGTCCCCACACCCTGTCCTCACGGAGCCCCTTCTCTATCCTTCCCTCAGCCCCTTCCAAGGTCCGGTTTTCTGCCCCCACAGCTCTGGGGATCAGGCATGCACCCTGCCCACGCTGGGCTTCCCTCCACCACCCTGGGGCCATGGGTGGCAAGGCCTGGCTTTGCCCTGGGATGGGCATGGGTGTCAGCAGGGTGAGGCGACAAGGTAGCCGGAAGGTCCTCTCTGAGCATCCAGAAAAGGGGGTATCACACCACTGAAAGGCATCTGTGAGCTGGAGTGGTTGTTGTCACCCAGCAGGGAAGGGACTAAAGGCTTCGAAACACGGGAGCCAGGACACCAGGGAGCACCGGGCTCACCCACTTGCACAGTCCTCAGACGGGTCCCCACCTGCACAGTCCTCAGACAGGGACGAGGACGAGTCCTGCAACCAGGGACGAGGGTTTCACATGGGGATCCACCTCCCCACGCCCACCGCTGCTCGGGCGCCTGGCGTCCATGGAGCCCCTGGTTGGGGGAGCCCACAGCCCCTCCCCCGAGGACACCCCGCCAGCCCCGCCCGACGCCGCCCTTCTCCCTCCTGCCCCTGGCTGTCAGGGGTGGGGAAAGGGGCTGGAAACGTCCGCCCAGGGAGGCTAGAGGGGGGCTCGGCACTCATGTGGTCGGTACCGGTCCTTTGCCCAGCCTGCGGGGACATGGACACGGGAGGAGTCACGGAGTCGCCTATATCAGGCGCCCCAGGTCATGGGAGACGCACGACCTGGTTTTCCAGAGTAGATCCTGCAGCCTCTCTGCAAATAAGCAGAACAAAGAAAAGTCCGTCAAGGGATCAAGGACCTCATAGTGGGCGTGGGGGGGGGGGGAACGAGTAGCCGTGCGCGCCACTCTAGCTCTGGGCGTCACCTGTTCAGTCTCAGCTCCTGCTGCATCATCTTCTGCGCTGCTTCCTTGTCTGCTCGCTCTCTCTGCTTCTCCCCACGCAGGATCTGGTTCTCCCTCCTTAGGATTTGCTTCTCCTTCTGCTGTCGCCACAGGAAGTACCCGGTCACCGCCAGGAGCGCCAGCAGGGCCGGCAGGATCACCGCGAGGGTCACCACCCAGGGCTGAGAACTCCGGAAGAAGGGGCCTGCAAACGGGGAGCCTCAGCCACCGGCCCCACCCCACGCTGTCAGGTTGCTCGGCCTCTGGGACTGACAGTGACCCTTCCCTTCAGAGCCTGCAGGTCACTTACTGTCTGCCCCTCTCCCCTGGGACCGCTTCCCACATCAAGACACAGGTACAAAGTCCTTATGTCCCCTGCCCTCCCTCTGTCCACACTTAGTGGGGAGATTAAGATGAACTTCAGGCTGGAGGGCCTGGGGTCAAGTTCTGGGTCTTCCCCCTGACTAGCACTGTGACCTTGGACTGAGGGCTTAACCAGCTGTTCCTGGTGTCCTGATGGGAAACAGGATGAAATTAATGCCTGTACAGCGCCTGACACATACGGAGTGCCATGTAATGATGTATTACATTTTAATATATATTCTTACATGTTATTCTTTACCCTGGACATAGCACCTACACATGCTGGTCTGCACATTTTATGTTCACTTTGTGTGTTGGCGACGTTCCCACATGTGCACAGACAGCACATCTGAGTTTCCTGTCACAGTGCAGCCTCCACTGCACACAGGCTCCCCATCGGTGGGCACGTGCACAGTCTGTGAGCTTCTGTCAGTGTGACTAATGTGTAAGAAATAAGCTCTTCTATGGGTCACTCCACACAGATGCAGGCTGACCTGCCAGACTCCCAGAGGCCACATTGTGGACACTAAAACTACGTGGCATAAAGAATGTTCTATTTTCCCTGCAGAACCTGTGAAAATGTATTAAAAGTAATAGAGAAAAATATCTAAGACCAACTGTCTCCCCACAGTCCTGTCAACAGAATGTCTTCCGAACCTCCTGTTTATTTTGTTGCCAAAACTCACAGGTGACAATGTGTCCACACTCAGTGAGACTGGACATCCTCTCAGTGTCTGTGAAATGATAACTCTTGTTCTTTGCTCACTTTTCTACTGGGTTGCTTTCTATTTTAGGGAGATTAGCCCTTTCACTAAGGTTTGCATTGTACACATCTTTTGCTGTTTCATCCTGTCTTTGCTAATCTATCCCATCAGCCCCATTCCCGATGCCTGTCACCACCTGTGGCATGCAGGAAGTGCCCAGAAGGGGACTGTGACATAAGCAGCTTGATGGAAAAGAAGCCCCAGGTCCCTGCTGCGTGCCTCGTGTTCCCTGCACAGACCCCGCTGAGCCCTGACAAGGCAGCTTCCCCCAGGGCCACCACAGAGCCCCGGGCAGCAGCAGGGCACTCACCTGCAATGGAGAGCCTGGTGGACTTTTCCTGGCTGAGCATGGCATTTCTGATGACACAGGACACTTGCCCAGAGCCACTGTCCACAGTCACAGAGGCTGTGACTGCGTAAAGGCCCTTGGGGTCTGCAGCCACTGACTCTGTCTTGGCGGGCAGGCTCTGTCCCCTGGCGTCTCTCCACTCTATTTGGGGTCTCGGAGACCAGCCAGCAGACGTGCACTCCAGACGGATCCCTCCATCCTCATAGCCCTTCACCTCCATATTAGGATCAGATCCCAGAGCTGGGAAGGAAGAATGAGCCAGGATTTCGGGGTGCCCTCGGTACTGGTGAGGGACTCAACAGGAAGGAAGGGCAGCCTCACACTTGGTTAGCCCCGCAGGGACCCCTAAGGAGCTGTTTACAGAAGTGTGCTGTGGGGGACTGACCCTGATGTGACCACTGCCTGACTGTCGCTGGCCCCTCATGCTGCATTCAGCTGGACCTGGGCCAGAAATGAGGCTGCTTTCCCTAAGTCCCCTTAGAGTTTGGGGGACCCTCCCCCTCCTGCCTGCCACAAAATTGCTGGTTCCCAGAATAGCCCCTCCACCAACCCAGGGCAGGCAGGGAGGTGGTTCACTTTAGGTGGAGTGGGTCACGCCCAAGGACCCCATCTGTCCTATCTGTCCTGTGTAAACTGTCACCCCAGCCTTGTGCAGAGAGATAGGCACCTCTTCTTGCTGCCACCCAAACTGCACATTGTAAGTGCCCTCAGTAACTCTTGGTGCAATAAATGGTAGGCTTGTCAACCTCTTTCTTGGGTCTCTCAACCCATAGAAACTTCCATAATGTGGTTTTGAGAAGGACAATGTCTTCCATAATAAAGAGGTGACCCAGGGCCCGAAACAATGGAGTTGTTACCACCCCCTCCTAAACCCCGAAATGCAAGGGGAGGTCACAGGAAGCCAATGAAGACCTGAAAGGACACAGTCATGGAGGGAGGACTGTGTCACAGCAGCCGAGGTCTCTAGGAAGAGACTTCACAGCAGAGGGGGCCCTGCAGGGAGACTGACAGGACCCCACCTTCCACCCTCTGCCAGGCTCTCCTTTCACCTGTCCAGCCACAGTCCCCGGGCAGGGCTGTGCCCTGAGAAGGACAAAAGCAGCCCAGACGTCTGGGCACCAGCACTTGTGTGGACAACAGCGTGGGAGGAGGGTGCTGTGTCACTGTGATGGGTGAGGACACAATCAGGTCAGCTGAGCAGTCAGGTCAGAGCACAGAGGAAACGGGACCAAGGTTCTGACCACTGCAGTGACCACACCTCCCTGTCCTGGCTCTGAGTGACCAGTCACACCCCCAGCATCCTCACAGCATCCATCTAGAGAGCCAAGTCCCAATTCATCTCCCTCCCCAAGTCCCCTGACAGCTGAGTGTGACACCAGGTCCCTCCTGACACCCTCTCACTGGGTCAGCCCCCAGCTGCCACATGTGCGCCTTCTCCCTACAGACACAAGCTTGGTCACAACTTGGTGAACCTCAGGTGTGTTCCTGGGCCCTTGCTTGGAGGGGTAAGGGCACAGGTGTTGTCCCCGCAGGTCAGCCCCCCTGTCCTGCAGCAGCCTTGCACCTGCAGTGCCCACGGCCACTGTGGGAGCTCCGCCCACCCCACCCATGTGCGCCACCCAGTGTGGGAGGTTCCCTCCTGCTTCCTGTCCTGACTCCACTTCCCTGCTGAGACCTGGTGGGGGGCTTGGGCACTTGTTCACCTGATGCAGGAGGACCCGTCCTGGGGGACAACCTGTGTCTGTCTGGGGCCTCAGAGCTGGAGGCAGGGAGGCTGTGGCAGGCGACACCTGCAATGCTCTCAGGGGCCTTGGAGACCTGCTGTCAGGCCCCACAGAAGAGCAGGCTCACAACAACCCTGAGGCTCACCTCCGACCTTCAGCTCCACCTGAGCTTGGTTATAGAAATTTCCTTCTTGGAAATAACACAGGTAGTTTCCACTGTCAGAGGCTCTGATGTTGCGAATTAGGAGAGCAGCCTTCCCCTCCGTGATGTCCTCTCTGAAAGCTGAAGTTCTTCCTCGATACTCTGCTGCTGGCGTGTGTTCCTCCCCGAGTGCATATGTGTGCACCACCTGCCTGGGGTTCTGTCGCTCCCACATCAGCTCCATGGTGTCAGCACTCATCTTCGGGGACAGGTGACAGGGCAGCACCACATCTTCACCCACCCTGGCCAGGATGGGTTCTCGGGGTCCAATCACAGCAAACAGAGCTGGTCACCAGAGGGGGTGGCCCATCAGAGGGAGCTGGGGTGAGAGGGCAGGGGCGGGTCCCAGGCAGGGAGGGCAGGGAGGACACAGCTGGGGAGGACTCGCCCCAACAGGGCACCTGGATGGGCCTCCAGGTGCGGGGAAGAGCCCAGGGCGCGGACTGGGCCCCAGGGCGCCTGTCAGAGGCAGGGGGCTGCAGGTCCCTACCTGAGCAGGGCGCCAGCAGCTGCACAAGGGCGAGGCAGACCTGGAGCACAGGCAGCCTGGAGGCGGGCCACCTCCCCATGGGGACCGGCTGTGCAGGGGGAGCCGCCAGGGGGGCTGGGCAGCAATGGTGGCCTGGAAGCAGGTGGGCAGTTCCAGATGCGGCCTCTGCCTCCCCAGGACCCACTTGGGGAAACACCACGGTGGCTGGTGACCCAGAGCCTCCTCGGGACAGGTCTGCTCGCCAGTCTCACAGCCTTGGATGCCAAGAGAGAATCACCCATCAGCGGGGAAGGGTCAGCGCAGGCGCCTGACCCAGCGCTCAGGACACCACGGCTCCCCGGGCCGAGGCCTCACATGCCCTCCACCCGCCCGCACTGCGCTGCCACAGCCGGGCGCCCGCCCCCAGCGCCACCGCGACCCACCGCGGGACCCTCCGTGAGCGCCCGGTCCCCGCGGCCCCTGCTGCGCGCAGCAGCCAGGACGTCCTGCCACCTGGGCCGCCTCCTGGGCTCAGCCGCCCCGGGTCCCCTTTCCCTCCCACGGAAAAGGCCGACGGCCTTTGCACCCTGAGCTTTTCAAGTTTCCTGTGTGGTTTACAGGTTACAAGTTGTCGGGGTGGGCAGTATGGTCCCACGTATTGGGGGAGATTTTCATTTGTTATTGACGACTTTAAAATGAAAAAGAAAAACCGTAAAATGACAATCAATGCAATCATATACTTCGTTTCATGGGAATGTTAAAATTTCTAACTGTATTTGGGCCACTTGTATATACCAATAACCTTAAAAATACTTTATCCTTTGACTCACAAATTGGACACGTGGGAATTACTCCTGAAGGAAACAAAACGAGGCCTGTACACAAAGGGTTATGTTTCTTGCTGTTCATCATGATAAAATCTACAGCAACAACATGTAGATACGATTTAAATCCCAAACTGTATCCAATTTTGTTACAAAAGAAATAAAATATTTTTATTAAAAATATGATTTGTCACACAACAACCAATATAATACACAAAGGTGTAAAGCTGAAAGCTTCTTTTCTTAGGTCAGGAGTAAGACAACAATGCTCCGTGGGACCACTGCTACAATACAGTCTTGGAAGTCGTGGCCACAGCTATTTAACAAGACAAAAAATAAAAAACATCAGAAAAGAAGAAATAATACTCCCACTTTTGCAGAAGACATGATAGAATAGATTAAAAAGCATAAGGACTCCAAAGAAAAACTATCACTAAAAATAAACTCAGATCCCTGCAGGAACAAAATCAGATGCATTTCTATACAGCAATATAAAGTCATCACAAACAAGTATTTTAACAATCCCATTAAAAATGTCATAAGAAAGCATAAAATACCTAGGAATAAGTTTAACCAAAGTGGTTAAACACAAGTGTAAGACAATGTAGAAAGAAACGGAAGGGGATACAAATCAATGGAAGTGTCCCTGGCTGGTGGCACAGTGGCTGAGGTGCCAGCTTGTGATCAAAGGTTGCTGGTTCGATTCCCCAGCCAGGGCACATAACCAGGTTGCAAGCCAGGTCTCCAGCCAGGTCTGCAGGTGAAAGGCAACCATACATGGATGTCTCTCTCCCTCTCTGCCTCTCTCCCTTCCCCTCTCTAAAAAAAATAATAATAAAGTCTTTAAAATAAATAAATAAAGGAAAGCTTGGAACCATGAAACTAGAAGAAAGCATTAGCAATGAACTCTCTGACACCATTGTTTGTAATATCATTATAGATATGCCTCCTCAGGGAATGGCAACAAATAAACAACATTACAAATGGGACCATATCAAACTAAAATTTATTGCACAACAAAACAAAAAGGAGCAGACTGAATGGAAGAAGATATTTGCCAATGATACATCTAAAATTGGTTAATATCCAAAATTCACAAACAACTCTGACAATTTAAAAGTTAAAAAAAAAAAAAAAAGAAAGAAAGAAAGGAAGGAAGGAAGGAAGAAAGGCTAGAATAGAATCCAATTAATGAAATGGGAAGGCAACTGGAATAGACATTTCTCCAATGAGAAGGTGCAGACTTCCAGTCAAGATTGCAGAACAGGTAAACACAGCTGCCCTCCTCACACAACCACATCAAAATGACAACTCAATTATAGAACAATCATCACTCACAACAAACAGAAGTTGAGTTGAATGACAGAATTAAAGAAGTCATCCCCAAACCCTCTAGTCGTGGGGGGGAGATGTGGAACCTCTGGTCCCATATCCACATGAGCCAGATGAAAATTCAGGAGGGATATCTCAGGGGTCCCAGGAGTCCCAGCTCCCCCACCCCAATCCAGGGTTCCAGTGACAGAAAGATATGTCCCCATAACATCTGGCTGTAAAAACCAGTGTGGATTGAGTCAGTGGAAGAAACATGTGGAGACCCAAGCAGTTCCTCTTCAACAACCCACACACGAACTTACTTAGACTCACTTCCTCTGAGCTCCAGCACCAGGTGGCAGCTTCAAAGGCACAGGTGACAGGCAGGGAGGATCCGAAGTGGGTCACACTGAGAAGAGAGCTGGGGACAGCTTCCTCCCAGACAGAAAGGCAGGCAGAACAACGAGCTGGCAGGCAGGTGCCCTACCTGAGACTCCATCAACCTGGCTAAGGCTGTTGGCCCAC
>PVIW01016785.1:0-15699 GCA_004026585.1 Noctilio leporinus | reverse complement strand
CGGCCTGCAAACCCAAAGGTCGCAGGTTCGATTCCCCAGCCAGGGCACATAACCAGGTTGCAAGCCAGGTCTCCAGTCAGGTCTGTGGCTGGAGGCAGGTGAAAAGCAACCATACATTGATGTGTCTCTCTCCCTCTCTGCCTCTCTCCCCTCCCCTCTTTCTAAAAATAATGAAATAAAATCTTAAAAAAAAAAAAAATCCCCTACTATTAGTGTGTTGCTATCGTATCCTTCTTGAAGTCCTCCAAGATTTTCCTTATATATTTGGATGCTCCTATGTTGGGTGCATATATGATGGGTTGTTCCCTTAAGTATTATGAAATGTCCTTTGTCTCTTTTTATGGCCTTCATTGTAAAATCTATTTTGTCTGAAAAAAGTATTGTTACCACAACCTTTTTTCCGTGTCCATATGCTTGATATATACTTTTCCATCCCCTCACTTTCAACCTGTGTTGATCTTTTGTTCTGAGGTGGGTCTCTTGAAGACAGCATATATGTGGGTCATGTTTTCTTATCCATTCAGCTACCCTATGTCTTTTGATTGGTGCATTTAATCCATTTACATTTAAGGTTATTATTGACAGGTACTTCTTGACATTTTCCACCTTTGTACCTGTGTTCCTCTTTGTCTCTCCTGTGTTTCTTCATCTTTTTAAAATAGACCCTTATAGTATCCCTTGCAATGCTGGTTTGGTAGAGGTGTATTCTTTTAGCCTTCTTTTGTCTGGTAAACTCCTTATTTTTCCTTCAATTTTGAATGAGAGCATTGCTAAGTAGAGTATTCTTGGTTGTAAGCCTTTGTTTTCCATTACTTGAAATATTTTTTGCCATCCCCTTCTGGCTTGTATTGTTTCTATTGAGTAATCATTTGATAACCTTATCAGTGCCCCCCTTACATGTTATTTGCTGTTTCTCTCTTGATGCTTCTATGATTCTCTCCTCGTCTTTGACATTTGCCATTTTAATTATGGCTTGGAGTGGTTCTTTTTGGCTTCATCTTCATCGGGACCCTCTGTGCTTCCTGAAGTTGAATAATGTTTTCACTCATCATGTTAGGGAAGTTTTCTATCATTACTTTTTCAAACATGTTTTCCATTCCTTGTTTCTCTTCTTCTGATATCCCTATGATATAGGTATTACTGTGTTTCATGTTGTCCTGCAGCTCTCTTAAAACCTCTTGATTCTTGGTCAGTCTTTTTTCATTCTGTTGCACGGTCTTGGAATATTTTCCTACATTGTCCTATAGCTTGCTAATCTGATCCTCTTCTTCCTTTAGTCTGCTGTTGATTCCTTCTACTGTATTCTTCAATTTAGAAATTGTATTCTTCATTTCCTCCTGGCTCTTATTAATAGTTTCTCTGTCCTTTTTAATGTTGATGTAGTTCTCAGTAAGCTCCTTGTAGCTTCCCTGGAGTTCTTCATAGTTTCCTTGGATTTGTTTGTAGTTTTCATTGAGCTGGCTGAGCTTATTGAGGTTCTCTATCATCATTATTTTGAATTCCATATCTCATAGTTTGCTTGCCTCTGTACATTTAATGATCTTTCTGGGGATTCCTCCTTTCCTTTTCTGGTGATGGACTGTTTCTTTTTTTCCCCATTTTAAGTTTCTCTTCTTGTTTGCACTTGCTTTATAGATTGTTTTTTTTTTTTTAATTCCTCTCTTTGTAATGTGACTTTCTGTTGCATAGAGATACACCATCTTCACTTCATGGGTTCATCTCTGGTGAGGTCAGATCATTCCATAGTCTGGGCCTAATCACCCTGTTTGAGCCAATCAGCTACCCACTGTTGTTGCTCTTCAGTTCTTAATTCAGTTGATCTGTGCTCAGCTATCAGGTGTAGGTACCACTGGGCAGGACCAATTAGCTTTGCTGTAAAACAATCAATCTGTAATCAATGATCACCTAAGGCACCAATGGGCAGGGCCAGTTAATTAGGTTGTAATCCAGTCAGACTGTGATCAGCTGCCAGGCTTTGGCACCGCTAGACTGGAAGGATTGATTCAGTTGTAATCCTGTTGATCTGTGATCCACCACCAGGCTCAGCTGCAGCTTGGCAGGACAGGTAGATTCAGTTGTAAATCAATGAATCTGCCATCAGCTGCCAGGCTCAGGCCCCACTGAGCTAGACAGAAAGGCTCCATTGTAATCCAGTGGATTTGTGATCAGCTGCCAGACTCAGATGCAGCTTGGTGGGACAGATTCCATTGTAAATCAATGAATCTGTGATTGGCCTCCAGGGTTAGGTGCCGCTGGGCTAGACGGCAAGATTCATTTCTAATCAAATGAATCTTTGATCAGCCAGTAGGTTCAGTTGCTACTGGGGTAAACAGAAAGATTCAAGTGCAAGCCAGTGAATCTGTGATCCTCCATCAGGCTCAGGCCCCACTGGGCTAGACATCAAGATTCAATTATAATCCAGTGAGTCTGTGATCAGCCGCCAGGCTCAGGTGCCACTGGGCGGGACAGACAGTTTTCATTGTAAACCTGTCAACTTATGATCTGTCTCCAGTGAATCCACAGTCAATCACCAGGCTCACACGCCACTTTGCAGGACTCCAGCTCTAAATCAGTTTGTAATCAGCCACCAGGCGCAGGTGTACTGGTCGAGAAATACCACTTCAGGTGCAAACTATTGTATCTGTACTCAGTTGCCAGGCTTAGACTTGGCAGGGGAGGAGAGATTTATTTAGCTGTAAACCAATGAATTGTGACCAAATGTCAGGCTCAGGCACCACTGGGTAGGGCAGATTGCTTCCAGTAGGGGGTGCTATAAAGACCTTCAGACAGAAGCTGTTTGGCTCAGTGTAGTCTGCCTGAGATGTGGGTGATAAGTCAACACTGGGATCCCCACAGCTGCTTCCCCACGTTTCTCCTCCAAGCCACAGCTGCAAACTCTTCCCAAGCGTCTCCAGTCCACTCTGCCCTCCCTATGCTGAAACCCAGGGTAAGTGGGTGCCAGTTTCTTTTCGTTCATGGTCACCTTAGTAGTTCTCTGTCTCCAGCACTCTCTTAGGCTAGTAAACTCCATGGCTTTCCGCCCTTCTCAGCTGGATGCTGCTCGCTTCTCTGCTGTGTTGCTGTAGCTGGGACACCCAGCTGGGAGACCAGAACCCCCCCCCTTTTCAGCTGGAGCCCTCAGCTCTGTACCTTTGGCTGCTGTCTCCAGTGGGGGCCCAGCCAGCGCTCTCACATTTCTGCAATTCCTACCAGTCACATTGTGATGAAGTGCCCTCTTCTGTTCTATCCGTGGTTATAAGACTTCTTTTCAGCTGGTGTTGTTGGTAACTCCAGGTGATTTTTCCCCAAAAAAACCATAATTCCAGATGGGATCTGGGAGGAGATTGGTGTAGCTCCACTTACTCATCCGCCATCTTGGCCCCCTGCTCCACTCAGTTTTTGATGGACATTTTTCCCCACTTTTTGACTATAATGAATGACACTTAACATTTGCAGAGAAAATGTCAGTATAGACTGTATCTTCATTTTTTTCAAGTGAATACCTAGTGGTTGTGTGCAAAATGTAAGTTTATAAGAAACTGCCAAATCATTATGCAAAGTTGTGCCATTTTACATTCCCACCTGTGATGTATGCAATTTACAGTAGTTTCATAGACTTTCCAACACTTGACATGGCCACTTTCTAATTTTAGTCATCCTTGCAAGTGTATAATGGTATTTTATTATTGTTTTAATTTTTATTTCCTTGATAAGAAGAAAATTGGTGGGCATGTTTTATTTTGCTATTTGTCATTTATATAACCTAAGTTCAGACATTTGGCGAATTTTGAGTGGAATGGTTCTTTTCTTATTCTTATGAGAGTTCTTTATACAAGTTTTTTTTTTTTTTTTCAGATAAAAGTACTGTGAATCTTTTCTTAGTCTATGACTTGATTTTTTATTTTCTTAACAGTGACTTAGAGCTGAGTATTTAATTTTAAACATTTTTTAAATTGATTTTTAGAGAAGTGAAAAGGAGGGAGAAAGAGAGGGAGAGAAACATTGATCAATTGCCTCTTGCGTGTGCCCTGACCAATGACCAAAATCACAACCCAGGCATGTGCCTTGATTGGGAATTGAACTGGAGACCTTTCAGTTTGCAAGACAACCAACTGAAGGCCCTGGCTGGTAGCACAGTGGATAAGGTGCTGGCCTGCGAACCCGAAGGTCGTAGGTTCGATTCCCCAGCCAGGGCACATAACAAGGTTGCAAACAAGGTCTCCAGTCAGGTCTGTGGCTGGAGGCAGGTGAAAAGCAGCCATACATTGATGTCTTTCTCCCTCTCTGCCTCTCTCCCTTCCCCTCCTTCTAAAAATAATGAAATAAAATCTTACAACAAAAAAAAGACAACCAACTGAGCCACACTGGTCATGGATGAAGTTTTTTAATTTTAATGAAATCCAATATATCAGGTTTTTTAACTCCCTACATTATCAGCACAATTCTGTTTACATGGGAAGCACCTCCAAAATTATTGGGTTTCAGGGCTTGCCAATATGGGCTTTCTTGTGCTGTTTATCAGGCCATTTCTGATCTCCTCAGTGGCTCTGGAGCTTGCTGGCAATATGAAGACCATGACACATGCCCATCCTGCCAGTGCCACAAGTTTGAATAGAAGAGCTCTCATTAACTTTTTTTTTTTCCAGCCGCCGCCGCCCTTATTAACTTTTAAATGTTTGATAGAAATTATTTTGAAGTCTTCTGGGCTTAGAAAAACTTATGTGAGAACTTTCTAAAATGCAAAATCAGTATCTTAATAGTTAGGTTTTTTCTGATTTTTTTTTTTCTTTCAGTAACATGTTTTTAGGAGAAAATATTTGTCCTTTCATCTACATTGTCTGATTTGTTGCCTTTAACTAGTTTGTAATATATCCTTATTACCTATTTAATATGTGCCGAATATAATCTGATAGTGGCCATACATGCCATCCCTCTTTATTGCTTAATCCACCTAGACACTTTCAAGAATTTAACTTTAGTAGGTTTCATTGGCTTTCTTCCGTTTTTTATTTTACTAATTTTTGCTGTTATCTTTTCAATATTCTTTTACTTGATTTGTGTTTAATATGACTTTTTAAGATAAAAGTTTGAATTACTGATATTAGATCTTTCTTTCATTCTAATATAAGCATTTAAACTTACAAGTTTCACCCCTGGGGTATCTTGAAGAGATCTCAGGCTGATTGCCCATCCTGGGCTTGCAGTATTCTTTTACATTGTTTTAACTGCACACAAAAAAGGGATTGGAAAATGGGACTGGTGACAGAAGAGGGGGAGGATGAAAAGCAAAGAGTGCACATGGGGCATACTTACACACCAGGAGATGACTGGACCCCTGTCCTCTGCAGTCCACCAGTAATTTAGCATCTTCAGAAGAAGAGGAAGAGCAAGAAAGGAATAGGTCTCACAAAGACGCTGCCAGGCTAAGCCTAAGCTAGGAGTGGGAGCCTACATAAGGGTGCCTAAGCCCTCCAGACTTCAACCAGAGGACAAGAAGGTAGGGCAACATAGGACAGCAATGCGGGAATACTGGCTCCTGAGAAAGAAAGAACAGATGAATGAAGTCCAGCCTGGGACCTAGTAGAACTTGGCTCTGACCAACCTCTGTTGCCAAAGTACCAGCTGGAGGGAAGCCTTATAACCATGAACAGAACAGAAGAGGCCACTTCATCACAATGTGACTGATAGGAAGTGTGGATTTGTGAGAGGGCTGACTGAGCTCTCATAGGAGGCAGCTGAAGGGATGGAGAAACATCTCAGTACCCAGGGGTTCCACCTGAGAAGAGTGAGGTCTAAACTCCCAGCTGAGTGTCCCAGCCTACAGCAACAAAGCTAAGAGTAAAATAGCATCTGGCTACGAAAAGTGAAAAGCTACAGGGATTTACTAGCCTGATGTGGCTAGAGATGCAGAGAATTCTTAAAGAGGCCATGCATGAAAATGCATTGGTACCCATTTATCCTAGGCTTCAGCAGAAGAAGGGCAGGGTGGACTAGAGACAACTGTGAAGAGTTTGGGATGGTAGCTTGAGGAGAGAAATGAGGGAGCAGCCAAAAAGATCCCAGGGATGATACATTCCCCATACCATGGGTAGAAAACTTCCCTAACTTGAGAGAAAAATTCACACAAGTTCAGAAAGCACAAAGAGTACCAATGAAGATGAACCCAAACAGTCCCACTCCAAGATGCATCATAATTAAAATGGCAACATTCAAAGATAAAGAGAGAATCCTAAGGGCAGCAACAGAGAAACAGCTACTAATATATAAGGGAGCCCTGATAAGGCTGTCAGCGGATTTCTCAGCAGAAACACTACAAGCAAGAAGAGAATGGCAAAAATATTCCAAGCAATGAAAAACAAAGGCCTACCACAAAGATTACCCAGCAAGGTTCTCATTCAAAATGGAAGGTGAAATAAGGAGTTTCCCAGACCAAAGGAGGCTAAAAGACTACATCTCTACCAATCCAGCATTGCAAGAGATGCTAAAGGGTCTGCTTTAAAAAGAAGAAACAATAAGATAGCAGCCTGTGAACCCAAAGGTCATGGGTTCAATTCCTCAGCCAGAGCACATAACCAGGTTGCAAGCCAGGTCTCCAGCCAGATCCATGGCTGGAGGCAGGTGAAAGGCAACCATTACATTGATGTCTCTCTCCCTCTCTGCCTCTCTCCCTACCCCTCTCTCTAAAAAATAATAAATAAAATTAAAAAAAAAAAAAAAGAAGAGACAGAGAGGAACAAAGGGGGGAAATGTCAATGAAGAGGTACCTGTCAATAATAACTTTAAATGTAAATGGATTAAATGCACCAATCAAAAGACATAGCATAACTGAATGGATAAAAAACCATGACCCACATATATGCTATCTACAAGAGACTCACTGTAGAAAAAAAGATTGACACAGACTGAAAGTGAAAGGATGGGAAAAACATTTAAAGTAAATGGTTATGAAAAAAAGGCTGGGGTAGCAATACTTATATCAGCCTAATAGATTTTACACCAAAGGCCATAAAAAGAGACAAAGAAGGACATTTCATAATACTTAAGGGAACAATCCATCAAGATGTTATAATCCTGTAAACATACATGCACTCATATATATAAGGAAAATCTTGGAGGACTTCAAGGATATTGACAGCAACATACTAATAGTAGGGGATTTTAGTACCCCATTGTCAACAATGGATAGATCTTCCAAACAAAAAAACACCAAGGATATTGTAGCATTGAACAACACTAGGAGAAATGGACTTAACTGATACATACAGAACTTTTCATCCCAGAGAAGCAAAGTGCACATCCTTTTCTAATGCACATGGAACATTCTCGAAGATAAACCACATGGTAGGACACAAGATAAGCCTCCACAAATTCAAGAAATTGAAATCATACCAAGCATCTTATCAGATCACAATGGATTGAAACTAGAAACCAACCTCAAGGGAAAAAAAACAAAAACACTCTAATTCACGGAGACTGAATAACATGCTTTTAAGTAATGAATGGGTTAACAATGAGATCAAACATGAAATCAAAGTTTCTGGAAACAAATGACAATGAATACAAAACCTCTGGGACACTGCAAAGGCAATCCTGATAGGGAATCTCAGCAATACAAGCCTACCTAAAAAGGACAGAAGAATCTCAAGTAAGCAACCTAATTCTACAGCAACAAGAACTAGAGGAGCAACAACAGACAAAGCCCAGAGCAAGTAGAAGGAAGGAAATAATCAAGATCAGAGAAGAATTGAATGACATAGGCTAAAAGAACAATTCAAAGGATCAATAAATCCAGGAGCTGTTTCTCAGAAAAGATAAACAAAATTGACAAGCTTTTAACTAGACTCATCAAGAAAAAGAATGAGGACCCAAGTCAGAAACAAAAGAGGAGAAATCACAACTGATACCACAGAATACAAAGGATTGTATGAAGTTATTACAAACAACTATATGACAAATTTTGTCCATTTCACAAAAGTTGCCAAATTTCTGGAAACATCATCTTCCAAAACTGAATCAAGAAGAAGCAGAAAGACTGAATAGACTGGTAACAACTACTGAAGTGGAAGCAGTAATGGCACAAAAAAAGCCCCAGACCAGATGGCTACATAGGTGAAATTTACCAAACATTTAGGGAAGAACTAACTCCTATCCTTCTCAACCTATTCCAAAAAATCCAAAAAGAGGAAAGACTCCCAAACTCTTTCTATGAGGCCAGTATTATTCTAATCCCAAAACCAGGTCAAGACACAACAAAGAAAGAAAACTACAGGCCAATGTTGCTAATAAACATAGATGCTAAAGTCCTCAACAAAATATTGGCACACTACTTCTAGCAATACATTGAAAAGATCATACATCATGATCAAGTAGGTTTCATCCCAAGGATGCAAGAATGGTATAATATTTGGAAATCAATGAACATGACACACCACATAAACAAAATGAAAGACAAAAACTATATGATCATATTAATGGATGCTGAAAAAGCAGTCAATAAAGTACAGCACCCATTTATGATAAAAACTCTCAGCAAAGTGGAATTAGAGGGAACATACCTCAACATAATAAAGGTCATGTATGAGAAACCTACAGCCAACATCATACTCAATGGGCAGGAACAAGACAAGGGTGTCCACTCTCTCCACTTCTATTCAACATCATTTTGGAAGTGCTAGCCATAGTGATCAGACAAGAATAAGGAATAAAAGACACCCAAATTGGAAAGGAGGAAGTAAAACTGTCATAATTTGCAGAACATGATAGTGTACATACAAAACCCTATAGACTCCAACAGAAAGCTTCTCAACCCAATACGTGAATTTGGCAAAATAGCTGGATACAAAGTCAATATCCAGAAATCAGTGGCATTTTTGTATTCCAACAATGAAACATCAGAAATAGAAACTAGAAAAAAAAATCCCATTCACTGTAGCAACAAGAAAATTAAAGTACTTAGGAATGCATTTAACTTAGAAGATAAAATACCTGTACTAGGAAAACTATAAAACATGGGAGAAAGAAATTAAATAAGATACAAATAAGTTGAAGCATATACCATGTTCATGGAGGGGAACAATTAACATTGTTAAAATGTTCCTACTACCCAAAGCAATTTATAGATTCAACATAATCCCTATTAAAATGCCAATGACATATTTCACAGATCTAGAACAAATACTTCAAAAATGTATATGGAGTCAAAAACAGCCACAAATAGGCACAGCAATCTTGAGAAAGAAGAACAAAGTAGGAACAATCACAAATACTAGATATCGAACTATACGACAAGGCCACTGTAATCAAAATAGTCTGGTATTGGCATAAGAAGAGACATAGGTTAATGGTACAGAATAGAGAGCCCAGAAATAAACCCAGGTCTCTTTGATAAGTTAATATTCAGCAAAGGAGGAAGGAACATAAAATGGAGAGAAAACAGCCTCTCCAACAAGTGGTATTGGGAGAACTGGACAGAGACATGCAGAAAAATAAAACTAGACCACCTACTTACACCATACACCAGAATAAACCCAAGATGGATAAAGGGCTTAAACATAAGCTGTGCCACCATAAAAGCCCTAGAGGAAAGTATAGGCAGTAAAATTTCAAATGTCCCATGCAGTAATATTTTCATTGACATTTCTCCTAGGGTGAGGGAAATATAGAAACAAATAAACAAATGGGACTACATCAGACTCAAAGGTTTCTGCTCAGCTAAACAATACATCAGCAAAATGGAAAGGGAACCAACCATATGGGAAAACATATTTGCCAATGATACCTCCAACAAGGATTTGTTGTCCAAAATATATAAAAAACTTACATGACTCAACACCAGGAAGCCAGACAACCCAATTTTTAAAAATGGGCAAAGGACCTGAATAGACACTCCTACAAGGAGAACATACAGAGGGCCCATAGACATATTAGAGGATGCTCAACATCACTAGCCATCAGAGAGATGCAAATTAAAACCACATTGAGATATCACTTTACACCTGTCAGATTGGCCATCGTTAACAAGTCAACAAACAACAAGTGCTGACGAGGATAAGGAGAAAAGGGAACCCTAGTGCATTGGTGGGAAGGCAGACTTGTGCAGCCACTATGAAAAACAGTATGCAATTTCCTCAAAAACTAAAAATGGAACTGCCTTTTAATCCAGTGATTCCACTGCTAGGATTATATCCAAAAAACTCTGAAACACCAATTCAGAAGAACCTGTGCACCCCTATTGTTCATAGCAGCTCTATTTACAATAGCCAAGTGTTGGAAACAGCCTAAGTGCCCATCAGTAGATGAATGGATCAAAAAACTCTGATACATTTACACAATGAAATACTATGCAGCAGAAAGAAATAAGGATCCCTATCTTTTGCAATAGCACAAATGGAACTGGAGAATAGTATGCATAGTGAAATAAGCCAGGCAGTGAAAGACAAACACCATATGATCTTACCTAATACATGAAACTAATGAACAAAACAAACAAGCAAAATAAATCCAGGGGCACAAAAACAAGGAACAGACTAATATTGACCAGAGGGGAAGTGGAGAGGGAAGAAATGGTCAAAGAGGAAGATTTTAGTCAAGGTACTAGTATAAGCTACCCATGGATATGGACAACATGCAGGGATTGACTGTTGGAGAGGGGATATGGTGGGTGGGGCAGGGGAGAGGAATGCAGGAAAATACAGGACAAGTGTAGTATAACAATTAATTAATTAATATTTTATTATTTCCAGAGAGAGAGAGAAAGGAAGGGGGAGAGTCAGAGAGAGAGAGAAACATCAATGTATGTTTCACCTGCCTCCAGCTACAGATCTGGCTGGAGACCTGGCTTGCAACCTGGATATGTGGCCTGGCTGGGGAATTAGAACCAGCGACCCTGGGTTCGCAGGCTGGCACCTTATCCACTATGCTACCATCCAGGGCTAATAAATTAAAAAAAATAAATAACAAAGTTAAAAAACTTAGAAGTTTCTCTTGGTCTACTTTAATTGCATGTTCAAATATTGATCTAGTTTAGTTAAATATATTTTATGAACATTTTATTTTCTATTGTTCTTTGACCTAGAATTGGTTACTTGGAAGTGTGTTGTTTAATTTCCAAAGTTAAGAGCTTATCTAGATACGTTATTTTTAATAATACCTAATTTAGTTCAGCTGTGATCAGAGAACATACTTCGTATGATTTATCTATGCATAGTCTATTTTTCTCTTGAAAAAAAAATGAAATTCTTGAAACTGGTGTTCTATGAATATCATGTGAGTTAGTTGTTTCTTAGAAGAAACAATAAAGAATCTTACTTTTTAAGATTCTGAATCTTTACAGATTCCAACCCGCCCCCACCAACTTTGGTGTACTTCTTTCCATTACTGACAAACTTTAATATCAACTATGACTTGGGAGTTTTTAGTGTCATTTTCCTTTTGCCAATTTTTGGCTCATGTATTTTGAAACTGCTGGATTATGTATACATTTGCATGTATTATATTTTTTATGTATTCTTTTATCATTATGAAATGTTCCTCTTTGCAGTAGTAATATTCTTCAGTTAAAATGTTTTTTGACTTTGGGGGGAATGGGTGGGTGGGTGGGGGGACAGAGGGGAGCAAAAAGGGGATGGATGTAATACAACAACAATAAAATTTAAAAAAAAATGTTTTTTGATTTTACTAATTTAAAAAAATATTTTCCTTTATATTTGTGTATATGTTATTAATGGATATCTCTTACAGATTGAACATATTTGAGTGTTGCTTTTTTATGCAGTCTAATAATTTTGACCTTTTATTTTTAGTCCATTTACACTTAATACAATTATAGTGGAATTAAGGGCTGCTGTTTTGCTATTTCTTTTCTGTTTTCCTAACCTATTCAGTTTTTGCTGTTGTTAATCCATTTAAATAGAATTTATATTACTGGACAATTTGAGGTTCAGAACACAATTGAGTAGACAGTATAGAGACTCAATTTACTCCCTACCTCACACATACATAGCGTTCTCCCACTGTCAACCTCTTACGTTAGAGAGGTACATTTGTTACAGTCAAGGAACCTACACTGACACATGATTATTTGCCAAAGTTAATAGTTTACATCAGTGTTCATTCTTGGTGTCATGTGTTCTATGATTTTGGAAAATGTATAGTGACATTTATCCACGATTATAGTATTATACAGAATAGTTTCACTGCCCTAAAAACCTTTGTGTTGTACCTCTCCCCCAATTTCTGGCACTCTCTGATCTTTTTACTGTCTCCATAAATTTGCTTCTTTCAGAATGTTGTATAGTAGCTGGAATCATAATGTATGTAACCTTTTTATATTTGCATCTTACACTTTATAATATTCATTAAGATTCCTCCTAACCTGTTTTTGTTCATCTTTTCCTAATTGTGTTTTAATTTGTGTCAGTCAAATACATTTTAAGAATATATTTTCATTACTTTATTGAAAATATAGCTATCTCTATTTGTATTGTTATTTTGTGGTTGCTTCAGAGATTACAACATGCATCTTCAGTTTACGATTTACTTAGAGATAATACTGAGTTAAGTAAAATACATAAATCTTACAACATTTTAGATTTGTTTACTTACCTTCTGATCTTTTGTTTTGGGGGTTTGTTTGTTTAGGGTTTTTTGTTTCATGTATGGCACGGGTTGCAAACAAAAGGTCTGTGGGCCAAACCTAGCCCTCCACCTTGTTTTATCAGGCCCAGCCTCTTGTTTCTACCCAGCTCACGTAGCTGTTCAGGAGTAATTACATTTATATAGTCCTAAGATTACATTCAGCTCTTTGAAGGCAAACTTGAGGCTGATGTGGCCCCCAGTGAAAGAGTTTGATACCCCTGATGTATGGGATATTTATGTTTGTAAATAATTGTGTTTAGAATGCTTACCTTAAAACATTGTACAGCCTACAGGCCAAATCCAAACTGATGCTTGCTTTTGTGCAGATTGTGAATTAGGAACAATTTTTATAGTTTAATTGTTTGAAAACTAAAGAGCAAAATATTTCGAATCTATGAAAATTTTATGAAATTCAAATTTCAGTGTCCATTCATGAAATTCTATTGAAATATAACTCTTCTCATTCATTGTACACATTGTTATGGTTGCTTTCATGCTAAACTGGCAGGAAATGTTCACCAACACATGCTTGACACAGTTATGTCTTTTAAAGAAAGAAGGAAAGGAATATTTAGTCTTTTATTCATAACTTTTCTTATTCTCTTATTTCATTCCTAAAGATCTTAGTTATCATTGGGTGATATTTTTATCTGCAACTTAAAGAACTTCCTTTACCATTTTTGATGTTTCAATATTGTTAGTGATGAATTCTTTCAGATTTTATCTGAAAATAGCTTATGTTAACTTTATTTTTAATAGATAATTGTGCTGAGAATATGATTGGTTGAAGTTATCTTTGATTTTTAGCACTTTCATTAGGATTTTATGAGGTGTGGTTTTCTTTGGATTTTATTCTTTTGAGGTTCATGAAGTGTTTTTGGTATGTAAGTTAAAGTTTTTGGTAATTCTGAATGTGTTAGGCCATTATTACCTTAAAATTTTTTCTTTCTCTTTCTGGACACTAATTATACCTGTATTGGATTATTTTGAAATTGACCCACAGGGCTCTGTGATTTTATTCATTATCCCTTATTCTTCTTTCTATTCAGATTGCTTAATTTCTGTTGATCTGTTTACAAGGTTGATGATTCTTTTATATCTCTGGTCTGCTATTGAGTCTATATAGTAAATTTTCCATATCAGTTATTGCACTTTTAGCTCTAGAAATTTTATTTGGTATTTTTTTATAGTTTACATACTGGTACTTGATGCCAGGTTTTTTATTTCTTCTTTGAAACATTTAGAACAGATACTTTGAAGTTTTGTGGGGCAAAATCCAACATTAGAATCCACTAATTAGTTACTATGACAGTCATTTTCTGAATATGGGTCATATTCACCTTTTTTTTTTCTTTGCTTGTCCAGCAGTTTTTTCTAGAAACTTGGATATCATAAATAATATGTTCTAGTAACTCACAATCTGATATATCTATTGTTCTGAGGATTATTGTGGGGTTTTTTTTCTAGCAGGTGGTTAACTTATTTAGAATCAAGTTTTATATTTTGCCCCCTGCCTATTCTGTCACCTTCCCCCTCAAGTATGAAGCAACTTATATATCCTTAAGCTTCCAGCTGCTGATTTTTACCCTGGCCCCTGACAGTAGGTTGCTTATGTTCTTTGGCTCTAAAGCAAGGTATTGGTGGGTACTTATATACATAGATTTTGGGTCTTATTTTCTACACTTCTCTTTTTTCAGGGTTTTACCCTTTATACCATTCTGCTGTTTTATCAGTTGCCATTTCGTTTTTTAGTATTTATTTTTAGGGAGAGGGGAAGGGAGGGAGAAAGAAAGGAAGAGAAACATCTATGTGTGGTTGCCTTGCACACACCCCCAACCAAGGACCTGGCCCACAACCCAGGCATGTGCCCTGACTGGGAATCAACCCAGTGAACCTTTGGTTTGCAGGCCAGCACTCAATCCACTAAGCCACACCAGCCAGGGAATCAGCCTCTATTCCTGACACCTGAATCTGTAAGGCTTGTTTTTCTGCTGCTTGAGCTATCTATCAGTAGTGTGTGAAATACTGGTAATCAACAAAGCAAAAATCTTAATCTCACTAAGTGCACTTCTGTTTTTCAAAACTTTTCTGATGATATTCTGTCTTCCTTTTTCTCAGCCCCCTGTGATCTTTGCAAAAATATGCTTAGTTATAACTCTCAACCTGGAGTTCTGGCAGAGTTTATACTCAGATTTTAGGTATCATTCATTCTATACTTCTCTCACTTTCAGAATTTGTCCCGAAATCTCCAGCTCATCTATCTTTCAGTTGTTCTGTACCACATTTGAGAAAGGGCACTGCGGTTTACTGTTTTAAGAGCTGTGGGATCTGGGGTATAATACATAATGCAAAACCACAAGTTTAATAGTTTTACCCATTGCAGTTGCTATCTTTTAAGGATATTTCTGCTTGTTTTTGTTATTTTTCAGTGCCACCTATTACTTGGTTATTATATATTGTGTTCAGATTTGTATCATTATTATCTAAAGGGATGTTTCCTGGCCAGTTCACAATGTGGTCACTGGATACTGAACGTCACTCCCATTTGTTTTAAAATCATATTGTTCTTGCACATCACAGTAATTTTGAAGGCAGAAAGAAATTACCCTCCTCAATGAATGCTGAGAAAATTGTTCCGCTGTTGTGATACAATGCATCCTGTTTATAATTCTTTTTTTTTTTTTAATTTTATTGTTGTTGAATTACATCCATCCCCTTTTTGCTCCCCTCTGTCCCCCTCCCCACCCACCTATTCCCCCAAAGTTAATCCCACCTGTTGTCCATGTCCATGGTTCCTTTATACTAGGTTCTTGTCTAAGCTGCTCCCCTTTCTTGCCTCTGCCTCCCCCCTCCCCCCAACTCCTTTCCCCCTGACCACTGAAGGCCTATTCCTTGTATTCATATACTTGGTTCTGTTTTGCTTGTTGTTAGTTTTGCTCATTATTGTCCCATAATGGGTGAGATCATATGATATTTGTCTTTCACTGACTGGCTTATTTCACTAAGCATAATACTCTCCAGTTCCATCCATGTTGTTGCAAAGGGTACAAGTTCCTTCTTTCT
>PVIW01016784.1:0-15701 GCA_004026585.1 Noctilio leporinus | reverse complement strand
TGTCTTTCTTAAAGTCTTCCAAGATTTTCCTTATATATTTCGGAGCTCCTATGTTGGGTGTGTATATGTTTATCAGAGTTATTTCTTCTTGATGGATTGTTCCCTTAAGTATTATGAAATGTCCATCTTTGTCCCTTTTTATGTCCTTCATTGTAAAATCTATTTTATCTGAAATCAGTATTGCTACTCCAGCTTTTTTGAACAGAAACTTTTCAATTTGATACAGTCCCATTTGTTGATTCGTTCTTTGATTTCCTTTGCCCTTGGTGAAGTATCAGTGAACATATTTCTGAGTAGGATATCAAAAAGTTTACTGCCTATATTTTTCTCCAGGACATTTATAGAGGCACTGCTTATGTTTAAATTCTTTATCCATCTTGAGTTTATGATGGTGTATGGTGTAAGTTGGTGGTCTAGTTTTATCTTTTTGCATGTTGCTGTCCAGTTCTCCCAACACCATTTGTTGAAGAGACTGTTTTCACTCCATTTGCTGTTCCTTCCCCCTTTGTCAAATATTAGTTGACCAGAGAGTCCTGGGTTAATTTCTGGGCTCTCTATTCTGTTCCATTGATCTATATGCCTATTCTTATGCCAGTACCATGCTGTTTTGATGACAGTAGCCTTGTAGTATTATTTGAAGTCCAGTATTGTGATTCCTCCTACCTTGTTTTTCTTTCTGAAGATTGTGGTGGCTATGTGTGGGAGTTTTTGGCTCCATATAAATTTTTGAAGTATTTTTTCTATTTCTGTGAAGTCTGTCATTGGTATTTTAATTGGGATTGTATTGAATATGTAGATTGCTTTGGGTAGTATGGACATTTTAATGATGTTAATTTTTCCCATCCACAAACATGGTATATGCTTCCATTTATTTGTATCTTCCTTGATTTCTTTTTCCATTGTTCTGTAGTTTTCTGAGTACAGGTCTTTTACCTCCTTAGTTAAGTTGATTCATAGGTACTTTATTTTTCTTGTTGCTATGGTAAATGGGATTTGATTTTTTGGTTCTATTTCTGTTGTTTCATTATTGGTATACAAAAATGCTTTTGATTTCCGGGTATTGACTTTATACCCAGCTACTTTGCTAAATTTGCTTATTAGGTTGAGTAAGTTTTTGGTGGAGCCCATCGGGTTTTGTATGTACACTATCATATCATCTGTAAATAATGACAGTTTGACTTCCTCCTTTCCAATTTGGATACCTTTGATTCCTTTTTCTTCTCTGATGGCTATAGCTAGAACTTTCAAGACAATGTTCAGCAGAAGTGGAGAAAGTGGACAGCTTTGTCTCGTTCCTGATCTTAGGGGGAAAGCTTTCCGTTTTTGTCCCTTAAGTATGATGTTGGCTTCAGGTTTCTCATAGATGGCCTTTATAATGTTGAGGTATGCTCCATCTATTTCCATTTTGCTGAGGGTTTTTATCAGAAATGGTTGCTGTACTTTATCAAATGCTTTTTCAGCATCTATTGATATGATCATATGGTTTTTATCTTTCAATTTGTTGATGTGGTGTATTACATTTATTGATTTACGAGTGTTGTACCATCCTTGCATCCCTGGGATGAAACCCACTTGATCATGGTGTATGTTCTTTGTAATATACTGCTGAATCCGATTGGCCAATATTTTGTTGAGAATTTTAGCATCTATGATTATCAGAGATATTGGCCTGTAGCTTTCTTTCTTAGTTGTATCTTGCCCTGGTTTTGGGATTAGAATAATATTGGCCTCATAGAAAGAGTTTGGGAGTCTTCCCTCTTTCTGAATTTTTTGGTATATTTTGAGGAGGATAGGAGTTAGTTCTTCTTTAAATGCTTGGTAAAATTCACCTGTGTAGCCATCTGGTCCAGGGCTGTTTTGCTTTGGGAGATTTTTAATTACTTCTTTAATTTCACTAGTTGTTATTGTCTATTCAGGCTTTCTGCTTCTTCTGGGTTCAGTTTTGGTAGATTATACCTTTCCAGAAATGTGTCCATTTCATCCAGGTTGTCATATTTTTTGTCATATAGTTGTTTGTAGTAATTTCTTACAATCTTTCGTATTTCTGAGGTATCAGTTGTGATTCTCCCCTGTCAGTTCTGATTCTGTTTATTTAGGTTCTCTCTCCCTTCTTCTTGATGAGTCTGGATAAGGGCTTGTCAATTTTGTTTATTTTTTCAAAGAACCAGCTCCTGGACCTGTTGCTTCTTCAAATTGTAGTTTGAATCTCTGAGTTATTTAGTGCTGCTCTGATCTTGATGCTTTCCTTCCTTCTACTTGCTCTGGTCTTTGTTTATTGTTGCTCCTCTAGTTCTTCCAGCTTTGTGGTTGGGTTGTTTTTATCAACTTCTTGTGACCTTTTTTGGAAGACCTGTATTGTTATAAATTTCCTCCTGGGAACTGCCTTTGCTGTATCCCATAGGTTTTGGGCTGTTGTGTGTTCATTGTCATTTGTTTCAAGAAACTTTTTGATTTCATCTTTGATCTCATTGTTAACCCCTTCATTGCTTAAAAGCATGTTATTCAGTCTCCATGAGTTAGAGAATTTTTGTTTTTTTCCCTTGAGATTGTTTCCTAGTTTCAAGCCATTGTGATCTGAGAAGATACTTTGTATGATTTCAATTTTCCTGTATTTATGGAGGCTTGTCTTGTAACATACCATGTGGTCTATCATGGAGAATGATCCATGTGCATTAGAAAAGAATGTGTATTTTGCTTCTTTGGGGTAAAAGACTCTGTATACATCAGTTAGGTCCATTTCCTCTAGAGTGTTGTTCAATGCCACAACATCTCTGGGGATTTTTTGTTTGGAAGATCTGTCCATTGTTGATAGTGGGGTATTAAAATCCCCTATTAGTGTGTTGCCTCTATGTCTTTCTTAAAGTCTTCCAAGATTTTCCTTAATATATTTCAGAGCTCCTATGTTGGGAGCATATATGTTCACCAGAGTTATTTCTTGTTGATGGGTTGTTCCGTTAAGTATTATGAAATGTCCTTCATTGTCCCTTTTTATGGCCTTTATTGTAAAATCTATTTTGTCTGAAATAACTTTTGCTACTCCAGCTTTTTTTTGTGTCCATTTACTTGATATATATTTTTCCATCTCTTCACTCTCAATCTGTGTCGATCTTTTGTTCTGAGGTGGGTCTCTTGAAGACAGCATATATGTGGGTCATGTTGTCTTATCCATTTGGCTACCCTATGTCTTTTGATTGGTTTATTTAATCCATTTACATTTAAGATTATTATTGATTGATGTTGATACTTATTCATTGCCTTTTTCTCCCTTTGTATCTGTATTCCTCTTTGGCTTTCTCTGTTTCTTCATTTTATTTGTTTATTTATTTTTATAGCAGACCCTTTAGCCTTTCTTGCAATGCTGGTTTGGTAGAGATGTATTATTTTAGTCTTTTTTTGTCTGGAAAGCTCCTTATTTCTCCTTCTGTGTTGAATGAGAGCCTTCCTGGGTAGAGTATTCTTGGTTGCAGGCCTTTGTTTACCATTACTTGAAATACTTTTTGCCATTCCCTTCTGGCTTGAATTGTTTCTGTTGAATAATCATTTTATAGCCTTATTGGAATCCCTGTATATCTTATTTGTCATTTCTCTCTTGATGCTTTTAGAATTCTCTCTTTGTCTTTGAAATTAACCATTTTAATAATAATGTGCGTTGGTGTTGGTCTATTTGGGTTGATCTTCTTTGGGACCCTCTGTGCTTCCTGAACTTGATTAATGTTTTCACTCATCATGTTAGGGAAATTGTCTGTCATTACTTTTTTGAACAGGTTTTACATTCCTTGGTTCCCTTCTCCTTCTGGTATCCCTATGATATGGATGTTGTTACATTTCATGTTGTCCTGCAGCTCTCTTAAACCCTCTTCAATCTTGTTCAGCCTTTTTTTATTCTCTTGTACTTTCTTGGAGTATTTGTCTACATTATTCTCCAACTTGCTGATCTGGTCCTCTGCTTCCTCTAGCCTATTGTTGATTCCTTCTACTGTATTCTTCAATTCAGAAATTGTATTCTTCATTTACTCCTGGCCCTTATTGATAGTTTCTATGTCCTTTTTCATGCTGTTGTAGCTGTCATTAAGTTCCTTGTAGCTTCCCTGGAGTTCTTTGTAGTTCTCCTGGAGTTGTTTATAGTTTTTTTTGATGTGGCTGAGCTCACTGAGCTTCTCTAGTATCATTCTTCTGAATTCCTTATCTGATGTTTCAGGTGCCTCCGTTTCATTTTGTGGTCTTTCTGGGGATGCTTCCTTTCCTTTTGGTGATGGACTGATTCTTTTTTTCCCCATTTTGGCTATCTGTTGTTGCTTGCTTTTTATTTTTTTGTTTTTTCCTTGGATTAACCTGCTTTGCTTCCTTGCCATAGTTGAGCACCCTTCTGTGATAGGAGATTTGTGGAGTTCAGTGTTGCGGTCTCCCAGATTTTCTCCACTTGTTGTTCTGGTTGTGTCCTTTATTTGGGCTCTGTGGTTGTATTCTGGACCTGTTGGCTACTCTCCTGCAGGTCTCCACTGCCTCTGGGCTGTGCTCCCCTGAGTCCAGATGCTGACCGTTCCAATTCTTAGGTACCTGAAGACATCTCGTGCTCCCTATCCTGACCTCCACCTGCTGTGGTACTCGAGAACACCATCAGCACTGCCCTTTACTCTGTCATCATCTTTGATCCCCTGATTGTGTTTTTAAAGTTAAAACTGGTTATATGTACTGGTTATATTATGTATATGTGTGCGTATATATGTGTGTATATATATGTGTGTGTGTGTGTGTGTGGTGTGTGTATGTGTATGTGTGTGTATGTGTGTGTGTGTGGTGTGTGTGTGTATATATATATATATATATAGTATATTGATATTAGTTGGAATTAAAAAATATATATGTATATATACATATCACAGAATAGTCTGTGGAAAAGATATATTTATGTTCTTTTTTAAATTTAATTTTATTGTTGTTGTATTATATCCATCCTGTTTTTACTCCCCTCTGTCCCCTTCCCCACCCACCCACACTCCCCCACAAAGTCAATCCCACTTGTTGTCCATGTCCATGGTTCAACCATACTAGGTTCTTGATATTTATGTTCTTTGATTGCTTGCATCCCCAAAGTGTTTCTACCCAAAATGCAACTATTATGAAACTTTTCTCCATTTTCAGGTACTAGACTATGTACAGCCCTTACGTCCCTATGAATCATTCGACACCCTGAAACAGTTCCTTGAATATGATAGGAAAGTTTTGCGTTTCTTCTGCTTGTGGGATGACTCAACATCATTGTTTGGGGACCGAAGACAACTCATCTTGCATTACTTTCTGTCTGATGATACTATTGAAATCAAAGAATTGCTGCCCCACAATTCAGGTCGCGATCCTTCGTCATTTTTCCTTCTGAGGGGAAAACTGCCCAAGGTAAGCAGTGGACACAGAACTACTTTTTGAATTTGCTTGTGGGCTTAAAGTCTCTAGTCACTCACTGGAATGCCATGCAATATGGCTACGTGATGACGGTTACCATATATTAGTTCAAGTGTTTAGAAGACTTTTTTGTGCCCTCTATTAATACACATTTTTGGAAAGTAACACTGAGGATATAACAAATTGGAATATTCTAGGCTTAAGGCAAGTAAAGGGAAAAAGTAAAATACAACAGAAATTACCTATTTAATATTAAGTTCACAATCAGTCTTACAAAGGTAAATGACTCTTTAGTAAAAGAATTACTTATGGCTTTGGATGGGACACTAGTCGCTAGCCTCTAGCCTACTGATAAGATCCTATGCTGTTGCTCTGGGTTGTGAATGTACACACATACACACGCAAGTGATTCTTCTGAGAGTAGCCACCTGTCACCAACAAGCCACTGGCTAGTAGCAGTGACAGCTTTTACATTTTATTTGCTATTAAAAAAGAGTTATCAGACTTATTATTACACATATTTATTTGAGAGCTAACATAACTTGAGTACAGATAGAAGATCTGGGTTAGAATTGTGGTTCTGCACATAATAGCTGTGTGACTTTGAGCAAGTCACTTAACCTCTCTGAACATGTTTCCTTATCTCTAAAATGACCTCCATCTTGAGGTAACTTTAAAGACAGAATGAGATAACATAGTAGAAAGCACTGTCTAAGGACCTATAAATATCTATAAAGATATGAAGACATAAAGGCTTTTTCGTAGCTCTGCCTTCTGCTTTATTTCTTATTTGGATATTTTTCAACTTTTAAAAAATATATTTTATTCATTTTGCTATTACAGTTGCCCCAATTTTTCCCCTTTGCCCCCCTCTACCTAGTACCCCCATTCACTTTGGCAGTGCCCCACTTAGTTCATGTCCATGCGTCATGCATATAAGTTTTTTGGCTTCTCTATTTCCTTTATTCTTCTTAACATCCCCCTGTCTATTCTGTAACCACCAATGTGTACTTTTTTTCTTTCTTTCACATCCAGACAATTCACCATTTAATTATTGCCTTCTGTCAGTCTCTCAAATCATATTAATTCAAAGTTTTCTTTTCATTATTTCAAAATGCTTATGTTAATTCATTTGTTTAAAGAATTATTTTTTTAAGTAATATCAATTACACTATTACCAAATACATGCATGAATACAGTTACACACATACATATTTTTACACATATTTAAAGTACATACTGGATTTTGAAGAGTTAATAAAAAAATTTAAATATACCAATAGCTTATATAATTATTACATGTTAAATGATAGTATTTTAGATATGTTGTAGTAAATTTAGCATTTTTTTCTTCTTTAATACTTTTCTGGAATGCTATTTTTGTGAAATATATCACAGAAATGGTGGATTGCAGAACTCACTTTTGTGAAAACTGTCCTAGAGACAGTACCAAACTCACAGTAAAAAATGAATTTGGTTTCTAAGTTAGATCCTACCCCTTTCAATAATACAACTCAATTTTATTTTAAGCTACTGGAACTACAACTTACTCATTTTGGAGTTTTCCATCTTAAATAGTAGATTGCTTTTTTTTTTTTTTTTTTTTTTGGCTGTGCACAGGTCTTACTTCCTTTAATACCCTCTGTTTTTCCTCTACATGTATTTTACAAGTTTAAGCCTTCACAAATAATGGCACTTGCAGTGCTCAGCTGGTCCCCACAGAGTAGAAATTACAATATCTACAAAGTTGAGGTAAAAAAATAAGAAACCCTAGGATTTAAATAATTTTATAGAATAGTATTCTAGCTATTTTTTGAGCTTGTGGTTGACTTCCTATGTAGTCTTAAACTAACCATTGAACTGTTTAAGAGTCTGTTGAGGTAGAGGTTAGGTATGTTCACATTTCAATTATAAAGTTTACTGTAGCATTAATACCTTTTCCCAAGCATCCCCAGTTTGGGGGCCTTCATAACTAGATATGCATATTTCCACTATCTATTTGAAAGGAATCTCATCTAATCTACATGCTAATATGAGGATATATATTGCCTATGTACACAAATCATGTAGTTTAGTAGTTTGCAATTCCATCCCAAATTGGTCTTCATTCTCAGCATCTTTTCTAACCTAAAGATTGACTAATTTCTCAACAAATCAAATACCAATTTTGATATTTAAAACATAAATTGCTAACAAAATCTATATATTATACACCCACAAACAAGTACATATTTTGTAACAATGAATAAGAAAGATAGCATTTATTCTATATAATATATATATCCACATTTTCTTACCTTTTCCTTTTTCCTTCATTCCATTTTTCTAAGAGTTATTGCAAGTGACATGATTTTCCCAGCTTATGAAATACTACCAACCTAAAAAAACCTTACCTGTAGTAATGCAGGTACAAGTAAAATATAAAATTATACATTATTTAGTAAAATCTATTTATAATATGATTATTTTAAGCATTTATAAGTTAAAGTTGGTTCTTATCCATTCAGCTACCCTGTCTTTTGATTGGTGCATTTAATCCATTTACTTTTAAGGTTATTATTGATAGGCCCTTCATTATCTATTTTTCCCTTTGTACCTGTGTTCCTTTCTGTCTCCCCATCTTCTTAAAGCAGACCCTTTACCATCTCTTGCAATACTGGTTTGGTGTAGGTGTATTCTTTTAGCCTTCTTTTGTCTGGGAAACTCCTTATTTCACCTTCCATTTTGAATGAGAGTCTTGCTGGGTAGAGTAATCTTGGTTGTAGACCTTTGTTTTTTATTGCTTAGGATATTTTTTGCTTTTAGAATTTTCTCCTTGCCTTTGAAATTTCCCATTTTAATTATGATGTGTCTTGGAGTGGGCCTGTTTGGGTTCATCTTCATTGGGACCCTCTGTGCTTCCTGAGTTTGTCTGATACTTTCTCTCCTCAAAGGTAGGGAAGCTTTCTGTCATTAGTTTTTCAAACAGGTTTTCTATCCCTTTCTCCTTTTCTTCTCCTTCTGGTATCCCTATAATATGGATATTATTACATTTAATGTTGTCCCACAGCTCTCTTAAAACTTCTTCATTCTTTTTCAGTATTCTTTGTTTGTTTGGGAATTTTTTTCTCCATTGACTTCTAGCTCACTGATCTGATCTTCTGCTTTCTCTAGCCTGCTACTGATTCCTTCTACTGTGTTCTTCAATTCAGAAATTGTGTTCTTCATTTCCTCCTGGCTTCTACTGATGGTTTCTATGTCCTTTTTAATGCTGGTGTAGTTCTCAGTAAGTTCCTTATAGCTTTCCTGGAGTTCGTCATAGTTCCTCTGGAGTTGTTTGTAGTTTTCTTTGAACTCGCTGAGCTCTTTGAGCTTCTCTATCATCATTATTTTGAATTCCATGTCTGAGAATGTGCTTGCCTCTATTTCATTTTGCACTCTTCCTGAGGCTTCCTCCTTTCCCTTCATTGAGGGTTTATTTCTTTGTTGCCCCATTTTAGGTGATTCTTGTTTGTTTTTGTTTCTTGGATTGGTCCACTTTGACTTACTGTCTTAGTGGTGTGATCTTCTGTGGTGTAGAGGTGCACTTTTTTTACTTCCTGGATCTGTGCTTGATGATGTCAGCTCATGTCCCAGTCTGGGCCTAGTCAGCTTATTGGAACCTATTAGAGATCCACTGTCTTTGTCTGTCTCCTTTAGTTGTTAGTCCAATCAATCTTTGATCAGTGGTCAGTCTTATGCACTTCTGGGGGGAGCAGATTAATTCAGTTTTTAATAAAATTAACCCAAGATCTGCAGTCAAGTTTAGGAACTACTAGGTGGGACAGATTAATTCCTATGGGCGGAGATGTGGCTACTCCTCAGGCTACCACCCTTTGGGAAGAGTGGTCTGCCAGCTGTATGAGGGATGGGTCAGCACTGGTATTCACAGGCTGTTCCTTCAGCTCTCCCCCTATAGCCACTGCCCCAAACTTTCCCCAGCTGTCTCTAGTCCACTCTGCTCTTTCTCCACCAAAGTCCAGGGTAAGTGGGTGCCACTGTATTTTTGTGCTTGGTGCCTTTAAGAACTCTACGTCTCTTTCAGGACAGCTAAACCTGGTGGCATTTTGCTTTTCACAGCTGGATGCTGTTTTACTCTCAGCTTTGTTGCTGTAGACTGGAAAGCCCAGTTGGGGGTTTAGAACCCACCCTTCTCAGGTGGAACCTGTGGCTGCTGAAGTGTTTCTCTGTCCCTTCAGCTGCTTCCTGTGGGAGCCCAACCAGCCCTCTCATGGTTCCACACTTCCTACCAGTCATGTTGTGATGAATTGTCCTCTTTAATTCTATCTGTGGTTATATGGCTTCTCTACAGTTGGTGTTCTTTTGGTTATTCTGTATGATTTCTCCCCAATTAAGTTGTAATTCCAGATTGGTCCTGGGAGGAGATTGGTATAGCTCCACTTACTCACCCGCCATCTTGATTCTCAACATAATTCTTTTTTTCTGAATTTAATTTTATTGCTGTTTTATTACATCCCTCCCCTTTTTCCTTCCCTCTGTCCCCTTCCCTACCCACCCACTCCCCACCAAAGTCAATCCCACTTGTTGTCCATGTCCATGGTTCTTCCATGCTAGTTTCTTGACTAAACTGCTCCCCTTCTTTGCCTCTTCCTCCCCCCTCCCCCCTCCCCTCTGCCCACGGACTGTCTGTTCATAATTCTTAATGCTACTGAAGAGGTTGCTGTGCCACTCATTTCTGATGCAAACAACAGCTGGTTATGTGGTCTACATAGAAGGCTCTCCCAGATTCTTAGAGTGAGTCTATAGCCAGAAGCCCAGCAATGTTGCTGAGAGGAGGAGTAGTGGTGGTGGTGGTGGGCAGGATTTGTCTCAGAGGGACCTGTGGGGTATGAACAGCAGGTGGTTAGGTGGTACCTGGGAAACCTGTTTCTAGAATGGCTTTAAAAAATAGAATGAATATAAAATAATGACATGGCTGACGTTTGCAGTGTGCCTTGGCATCAATTACTTGATCTATTCATTTATTTAATGCACTTAATTTTCAAATGTATGTCAGCTCTGGGGTTACAGTGAAAAAGAAAATGAATTAAGTCTTACTTCATGGAGCTTACATTCTCATGGGAGAGAGATACAGTAGTGGCAGGGACTCCCCTGGCACTCTCAACATTTTTTGAGAGAGCAGAGTAAGTACTATTGTAGTGAGATGAAACTGAAGTTACATGAAACTGAAAATAGATACCTAGCCCTAAGTCCTGTAGCTAGTAAGTGGTGAAGAGAGAGCTTGTGTCCAAATGTACTGTTTTCCTATGTTACATGGCTTACTTACACCCCACACATCATAAATTCACAAGTTTGAGCTTATATTTCATGCCACATGTCAATTGTTATCTCCTGCAGCTCACACAACTGCTTGGGCCACTTCCAGTGCACGTAGAACTGAGGAGTGCCTTAGTTCACTCCAGGTAACAGTTTCTATTAGAGGCTGACCACACTATTGTTTTTGCCACCTTGTCACACTGCCTCTCAGCTATCAAATGCCTCCTAAGTTCAGGATCAGGCAGGGTGCTAAGTGGAATAAAGAAAAGAAGGCAAGGCATGGATTATAGTTGAGTGATGAGAAAATATGGCTGCTGATGAAGGAATCAGGGAACCAAAAGGTGGTTTAATCCTGCAGTAGGAGCTATGGAGCTTTTGATTAGGAACAGACCAGTAGGATGGGAGAGGTCATGAGGAAAGATGGGACTTTAAGAGGGCTTTGCTAGATGGGTGGGATATAGACCAGCTGCAGGGGATGAGGAAGCACAGGGAGGGATGGATAAAGTGTCTTGTCTTCCTGTGAATGGCAGAGAAGAACCATACAATGCATATTTTCCACTTGAGACCCTCAGCAAGACCATTTTTGTGTTTAGAAACCATCTACCACATCTTGCTTTGGTTTTATCTTCCAGTACGGCCCACCTGGACTCTATCAACCAGGCGAGGTAACAGATCAAGTAGTGCTCAATGTGTATGGTGGCTTTAGAATAAAACAAGTGCATGGCTACCTTTTGGATAAATATAAGGTGAGGAACCTTACATTTTATTACTGTTTTCAATGGGACATCCCTGGAACCTAAAATGTGGGGTGAGTTATATATTCTTCTCTTGTGATATTGATTGTAAGTGAAATCAGTGAATGTACTGATTGCACTGCTGTTTATGACTAATAAACATTTTGACTGCATATGTAAATATATGCCTTGCATTGCTGTTGGGTAGCACTACATTGCTAAAAGAATGTTTTAAAGTGTTAATATTTACTAGTTGTCTTTTGAGTTCATTTAAAAAATTTGGTTATAAATTATATAATTGAGGTTATTTATTTATTTATTTATTTTCTTTGAGAAGGATTGTATCTTTGGAGAGTCTGTGGTGCCAGCATTGTGTTCTTTTTTTTTTTTTTTTTTAACTTAAACAAAAGAGTATTTATTGGTTCACAAAACTGAAAAATCCATGTTTGTTTTTGTTAGATAGGAAAATTAGAACAGGAGTTTTACAAGGATAGTGACCTGTCTGTGGGAACCACCATCAATGTGTGGGGAAGGAAAGTGCTCCTTTGTGACTGTGATGAATTTACGAAGACTTATTATAAGACTAAATATGGAATTGGTAAGTGATACATCTGTCAATTAGAAAATAATATTGAAAACTTAGAGTAATTTTTCCCTGGTTAAGATTTTACTTTCAAGTTTCAAATGCTAAGCTCATAGCAGCTACCATTTATTGAGCATTTGTAATCTGTCAGGCATTTGTTGTCTTATTTCTTCCTATTCTAGAAGGATATGCTCATTATCCTTATTTTAGAGGTGAAGAAACTGAGGCTTAAATGGGTCTAACTTGCCAAAGGTCATGCAGCAAGTAAAGGGTGAGCCAAGATTTGAACTTGTCTGTCTGATACCAGAGGGTTCTATTGTCCTCTGCTTTACTATAACATGGGTAAATGTTTTGGTCACACAATCTAAATGCTTTTCTTTTCACTGAGTTCTTGCCAATACAATAGTTATAATTTAAGCTCCTGGGGAATTCTCTTGTTCCAATTTGCTCTACCTTTTCTGGGGAGGTCCTGCCAGGTTTCCAGTTTCTCTCTTCCTAATCTCAATTTCATTCAGGTTAGTTCAGTTCAAAATGAAAACTAGTGAATTATTAAACACATATGAGGCACAAGTCATTTTAGCAGACTTTGGAGTTACAGAGTTGAGTAAGGAGTTTCTAGGTTGAAAGGGGAGTAGAGACCTAAAGCATGTTACACAGTGTTATGGGAGTCATAAAAACAGATGAAAGAGCTGATGTGAAGACAGAAAAAAATCCTTCATTTGTTAAACCTGCCTGCTAGCTCTGCACTCTTCCTGGACCCTCTATCTAAGCTCCAGGTACATACCTGGTGCTAGGCTAAGTGGTGATGGTGGGAGTTGCTAATCTGTTAGATTGAGATTTGAAGCTGGGTTGGGGAATGCTTACTCCTCTACTCTCTGAATCTGGGAGTAGTTATATGATCACACTTCCAGAGGGATGAGGTAGAAGCAAGAAGCAAACACAACTTCTTAAAAGACAAGGTACTTCATCTCTTGAATAAGATGAGGCCTTCCTATGTGTCTTGGTATTTCCATTGTCTAGTATTCCTGGCCTCCTGGAAATCTCTACATTATAGAGAAGGCACATCAAATGCACCAAAGGGTTGGAATAAAAAAAACTTTCAATTTCACTCTTCAGTTCATTAAGGGGATTTGTTCCACTGCATCTGCCAGATTAGTCTAAATGTATGGGTCTTAGGGGGCCATACTGGTGCCCTTTTCTTATTCTCTAAGATTGATCCTCTTTAGTGGACACAGTTGGGCATATTTGTTTTTGGGACTGTGGGCAAGAGGCAGCCAGAAATGTGCAGGTGGTAGATATTGTCAGAAGCTGCCAGTGACCTTTATTTTAGATCACTGGGAGGAGAACTTGGTCTTTAATAAATGTAGATGCCTACTTAAAATCAATAGGTCTTCAGTGTAGACTTGAAAATTTGAAAAATATATAAAAGATTTTTGGAAAAAATTTCTTTTGTTGTACACGCTGACTGATTACCTTAATGTAAAGGATGTAGTGAAGGTTCCAAAATATTATATGAGCCCTTAAACATAAATCTTAGCATTTGGTTGATGTTTGTCAGCTTGATTTTGAGGCTATAAAGATTGCATTTGAAAAAATTAATGTGCTTGAGAGACATGATTAATTTTTTGTCTTAACATGTTTGCAGGGATCTTTGAGAGGCAGAGTGAATTCAAATTGAGCTGTCATCAGTTTCAAATGCCCTATGGTTCATTTCAGTTGAGCCCTAATGCTTAATTTTTTTTCTTATTTCTTTTGTTCACTTTATAGACTTACTGTATAATGTTAAAAAGGTAGTTTATGCCTTTAAAACTAATATAACATGAGCATTATACATTTAAATAAAATTATGCAAATGCATAATTATGGTGCATTTTATAGTCATGCTGACTTTATATTTCTCATAACATATGTTAAAATATCCCATTTAGCAGACACTATTATTACATAATGTTTCTTGAGTAACAACAGTGTACTTAATGTAACTAATGACTAGAAATTATATCCATGATGCAGGGTAGGTAGAGAATGAATAAATACTTTCTTACAGTCTTTACATTTCCTTTTCCTGACTTTTTGGGAAAGTTAAAGATACTTAATGTTACTTACATAGTTACTTTTGAAATTTTAATTTTGTTTGTAATTCATCTGGTTCTAAAATTTATAAGACTGACCAAATTCTTGCATTATATTTTGGTATCCTCAATGCCCAAATCAGGACAAAGTTCTGTCAATAATTGCTGTCATGTATCCTCCAATGTCAGTAATTGTGGTCAGTAGAATAGCTGGTGTCTCCACTCCTTAGTGCCACGGAACGGAACTGACAAGTGCTAATAACACAGCTAGGGACCTCCCTAAGAAGAAGCCAGGGGGAGATTTTAATGCAGTGTACAATCTTGATGCTTTAGTACCTTCTCTTAACTAATAATACCACAACGTATTTAGAGGGGAAAAAATGGCAAGACAGACTATGAGAAGGAGTTGGCCATAGTCCCAAGAAAGGTGTTTGAGTAAGTTTTCTATATGTACAATAGAAGCAGAGGACTTGATAGATTTCCAAGAGATATCTCTAATGCTGTGTAAAACCCAATCTGACTTCTAAAAATATGAGGTATTTTCATGCATTTAAGGGTTCTAAGGAGGTAATTCTGTAGAATTCTTCCACAAAACAGTCTAGTGTGATTGCCCACCCACACTAGGCAGCTTGGATATCCCACTGGCCCGGACATGCCTGCTGGGCTCTATGTCACTCCCTCATTATTTCATGTGGATGATCATATACTGGCATATGGAGGCCTATCACACTTTACTGTAGCATGAAGGTCAGTCAGAAAAGGCTCCAGGGTCTCCAGCAGGTGTTTTTCTCATTGAAGTCACAGGGATTTGAATGTGAACTATTTGTACTTAGAATTTCTTCCTTGTGTTTTTTTTCCTTTGCCTATAATGGGACTTTCTTATGATAAATTCTTAGTGGCTGGGACATCCAACCTAGTAACAAGACCATCCATTCCCATAACCCTTCAACACTTACTAGACTGACTTTATTTTTTATTTTATATTTTTAATTTAATTTTATTGTTCCATCCCCTTTTTACTCCCCTCTGTCCACTTCCCCACCCACCCATTCCCCCACAGTCAATACCTCATGTTGTCCATGTCCATGGTTCTTCCATACTAGGTTCTTGTCTAAACTTCTCCCCTTCCTTGCCTCTGCCTCCCCCCTCCCCCTAACCCCTTTCCCTCTGACCACTGAAGGCCTATTCACTGTATTCATAAATCTGGTTCTGTTTTGCTTGTTGTTAGTTTTGTTCATTATTGTCCTGTAATGGGTGAGATCATATGGTATTTGTCCTTCACTGACTGGCTTATTTCACTAAGCATAATACTTTCTAGTTCCATCCATGTTGTTGCAAAGGGTAGGAGTTCCTTCTTTCTTTCTGCTGTGTAGTATTCCATTGTGTAAATGTACCAAAGATTTTTGATCCAATCATCTACTGATGGGCACTTAGGCTGTTTCCAGCACTTGGCTATTGTAAATAGTGCCGCTATGAACATAGGTGTGCATAGGTTCTTCTGAATTGGTGTTTCAGGATTCTTTGGGTATAGTCCAAGTAGTGGAATTGCTGGATCAAAAGGCAGTTCCATTTTTAGTTTTTTAAGGAAACCCCATACTGTTTTCCACAGTGGCTGCA
>PVIW01016783.1:0-15706 GCA_004026585.1 Noctilio leporinus | reverse complement strand
TTCAGTGGTCAGGGGGAACGGGGTTGGGGGGAGGGGGTAGGTAGAGGCAAAGAAGGGGAGCAGCTTAGACAAGAACCTAGTATAAAGGAACCATGGACATGGACAACAGGTGGGATTGACTTTGGGGGGAATGGGTGGGTGGGGAGGGGGACAGAGGGGAGCAAAAAGGGGATGGATGTAATACAATAACAATAAAATTAAAAATAATAATAATAAATAAATAATTTTTTTTAAAAAAGAGAGAAATATTAACTTTTTATAGATAAGGCAAGGGAGGCTTAAAGGAGATGAGTCACTAGACAAAGGGGAGTGGAGCCACAATCTTAAACCAATGTCAGACACCTGTAGTTTCATTCTTGCTTTTCTACAGTCCATGACCTCAAGGCAATATAAAGACCAGAGGCTGTTAAACGCAGAGATCACGTATTCTAAAAATCTGATATTTATATAATAAGAGTCAACAAGGCAAAATGAGTTATGAAAAAGGGAAGTTGAACATGAATACATTATGGGCTCAAGTTTTTTGTGACTTATGTGGGAAAGAAGATTTAGAAGTAAATCAAAACTCACATTGACAAACCGGCATAAGTTATCAGATGAAGACAAGTAAGGTCTATCAGCAATCACTGTGATTAACCAAATAAACAGGGTATAATCCATAAGAAGAAAGACATTTCTGAGTCATTGGTAGGCCTCAGTTGGTGAAGGTGCATACTGGTGGGCTAATCAGAAATTAGAAAAAAATATGCTAATCATTGTGTACAATTTCAATTATAATGAATACTCATTTGGTTGACACTATCATTTTGGAATATAAGAGAGAAAACTGTTTAAAATTTTTTATTGTAAAATTTTTTGAACCAGGGTTAACTAAGAACAAAAAGCATTTCATAGTATGGAATATCAAAAATTATTGGGTGGAAAAAGCAGATTTCTATTGGCCACAGATTGGCAATAATTATTAGGATCAGGACTAATCAGAGTTGTGTATCTCATTGTGATCACTATTAACTTCCAGGCAAAATTTTACCAGGGCCTAGAGGTATTGAAGCTGCACAGATTTAGTCAAAAGTGCATCCTAGGCAAAGCTGCCTGCCTACTGACACAAAGGGTCCCCACTTATCCTAGAGACTGGCACAGGCTGCTGGAGTTTCTTCTACCCATCACCTTCCATGTCCCTGATAACCTACTTCTCAGAGCTCAACAAGAGGTATTTTCTATAAAGGATGAAAATAAATGTACAAGATATGGTCCCCAGCCTTAGTAAGTTTCAGTATCCCTGCTGAAACATAACTAATATGTATGAAAGAGAGAACAACAATTTAAAAAGCGTATAAGTGAGCAATGAGTATGCTTTAGGCTTTAGATAAGAGAGAAATTAATGTGGACAACCACCACTAATGAAGATTTAACAAGGAAGCTTGCACTTAATTGGATTTAGGTAAATGTAGGCCAAAGTGTATTCATCAGTTCATATTATATCTTTTACTTCCTTAGTCTTCACATTTGAAAAAAAATGGTGATAACACTTGTCCTGTCATAGCTTGTAAGGGATAATTACTAAGATCTTTGGGATGAAGGTATCAGGATGTAGAGAACCTGAAGGAAGGACATCATCCTGTTTACCAAATAGAAGTGGCAAGAAAGTGGGAGAGAGACATCAAAACCTGAAGTATTGCACCTTTAATATAACCTGGACATGCCCAATGGCACAATATTAAATGTTTCCTGCATGGTATTTCTCTAGCATTTTGCTGCCCAGAACTTAGCATATGCATCTCTTTTCACACATTTTTTATAATTTGGCACTTGGGAATTTTCAACGAGAACAAGTGGCTATATAGTGCAAGGGACTACTTTAAGAGCTTTCAAGACATAGCAATGCACTTAATCTTCTTGAAACAACTCTACATGGTAAGTGCTGTTATTATTTCCTGTTTTACTGACAAAGAAAATGAAGCACAGAGAAATAGCTGGCCCAAGGTGTCACAGCAAGTGAATGGAAGCAGTGGATTTGAATCAAGGTAGTCTAACTAAAACCCATGCACCTAACCTCCAACCTTTAAAGCAACAACCCCCCACCCTCTGCCCAGCATTGTGAAGCTTTACTGCTGACTGTTATTGCTGAGCAAAGAAAGAGCCAGAATAAAGGTCTCCTAAACAGACGTGCTGCAAGAGATAGTGTGCAGGTGGTTGGTATCCACAGACTTCCATTTCAACAGCAGGCCAGGGATAGTAAAGAGGCCACCTTCACCATCCAGACACCCTAGAGATAGTCCAGTTTGAAGGCCATGGCTAGAGAGGGCTGGGAAACAGGGAAATAAAAGATAATGGCAGGAGGTGGGGTGTGGAAAACAGAGAGCAGGAATGCCAAGTGGAGTAATAGTATGGAAAGGGCTGGAATCCAGGGCAGTATCTTAGGTATCCAGGCTCATTCTGTTTCACTGGAACTGTTTCCTAACAACAAATGTCCCCAGTATCTCAGGTCTTCTGTCTATGCTACAAGGTCCATGCAATGGACTACATTGAGTGAAGTTTCAAAATTGGTGGGCCTGCAGCACAAGCTGAGGAATCTTCTGTTTATTTAAACTTTGCTGACAATGGGATTTGACTAGGGTGAGTTTGTGATCCTTGGCATATTCATAAAGGTATGGCCTGGGTGTTTTTCTTTCAGAAACTGTTCATCCATTGGCAGATATTAATACTATAAACACTTTGGGATAGTCACTCTGGTAGATGCTGGGGAAATAGATAAAGAGGTACAACCCCTGCCCAAAGGATCGCATGCTCTAGTGAGCAGTTAGACCCATATGCAATCAATGACAATGCAGCAAGCATGACAAGAGGGGCTACAAGATGCCAAAAAAGGCACAGAGGGGGAAAAAACCTAACTAATTAAGAAAGTTTCAGAGAGTGAGTGCCATGGCCGACTATTGCAAAAAGAGTTGGAGTCTGCCTGATGGAAGGGAAGGATGGAGAGGATGAGGAAGGACCTTCCTGACAGAAAGGATAACAGGACAAAAAGTATGGAAGTCAGAAAGACCATGGTAAATTCATGCCCTTATAAGATCATATTGCCCTAGCTGAAACAGCACACATTTATCATCCCACAGTTTCTGTGGATCAGGAGTTGAGCATGGTTTACTCGGGTTCTCTGCTTCAGGCTGTCTTACAAGGCTACAGTCAAAGTGTTGGCCTATGGTGGGGTCTCATTTCAAGGCTTACCTGGGAAGGATCCACTTCCAATTTCCTGTGATTGTTGGCAGAATTTAGTTCCTTGCAGGCTGTTGGTCCAAGGGTCTTGGTTTCTTGCTGACAGCTGGCCATATCCCTTCCACACAGGCCTCTCCAAAATGGCAGCTTGCTTTGTCAAAGGCAGCCATGAAAGAGTCACTAGCAACTTGGAAAGTACAATCTTATGTAGTTTAATAACTGAAGTGACACCCATCATCATGCTGGATTTCATTGATTAGAGCAGGTTATTAGGCTAGCCCACATTCAAGGAGAGAAGATTACACAGAGCCATGTATACTTAAAGGTGGAAATATGGGGGTGGGGGTACCTTAGAGTCTATCTGCCACAGGAAGACAGCTCAACATCATGACCTAAGACATGTACCCTGAAATACTAAGACAGTATCCCAAAAATCCTATTCATCACTATCACTTTCCCTTTATTCCCACTTGGGGATAGGTAATAGGTGGTAGGTGGTGGGGAAAGGAGGTGACTGGAAACCTACAATGCCCTGCATTATACTCTCCCAGTTGAAAAACATGATGTAAATTCTGGTTGAATCTATAATAGTCTCCTTGTTTGCTTCTTTCTGTCTTCTCAGTCACTACAGGGAGTTGGTGCACCTCTATTGTATCCATGAAATCATGACCCTTCCTGGGATGACTATGGCATTGGTCCCCCATCTTCTGATTCCTGCCAATGGAAAATTTCTCCCTAATTGGATTACTACTACATTATTAGACTCCATTGTCAAATTACCCTTTTTAGAGTCTAGACGAAATTTTGAATTTTCTTAACTGCTTAAAATAATTTTTACCCCTTTAGGCACTCTTTAAATTCCCTTTCAATAAATGGTACACATTACTGGTAAGATGCAAAGGGCACAGGATTAAAGAGGTAACAGGTTTTGACAAGCTGTTTTAAAAAAAGGGTTAAATTCACAGCTTTCATTATAATTCCAGGCACACAGTTTGAGGTAATATTTTATATTTACTTTGTTACATGGGCTTTATTATACAATCTCTCCACTTGCCACTCTCACCCAAATGCCTTACTATGTGAGGGTTTCTGTGACAATACATGGCTTGTGGGTTTCTGAAAGGGATTAGAGAGTATCATAAAAACAAAGAATTTGTCTCTCTCTGATCACGATAACCAGAAATGGAAAAGAACACCGAACCAAAAATAGTAGCACCATTTACTCTGACAGAATAGGAAACTAGCAGCTTCTGCTTATGAGTTTTAAGGATCTCAAGCAAATACCACCTCTGTGACTCCTTTTACTCATCTGTCAAACAGCAAGGATGATGGAGATGTCAACGTATTTTCCTAAACAGAGTCCAGAATTAGTACAATTTTGAGCCCAATATGTACAGCTCTGAATTTTATCAAAAGAAAGGCCCAAAATAGTTGAGTGGCCCATCAGCCAAATGGTAGGCAGACATTGCCACAAGTTTTAATGAAATTCTAATTATAGCCAGAATTCTGGAACTGCATTCACAACTGTCTGTTAAATAAAAGAAATATAAGATTATGGCATGCATCATCTAGGATACCATTTAAAAGAATATTCTAACACAGAAATGAGCAATCTTGAAGAAGAATCCTTAGATGTTATGTAGGAAGGTAGAAAAAGCACATGCTTTGGAGTCCAAAAATATGTTTCTTAGTCTCTGCTTGCTTCTGTGTGCCTCCAACACCCATACAGCCTGTCATTGGTTCTCAAACGTTTTCACACAGGTATCCCTATCTGTACAGGGCAACAAGTCAGTCAATCTAAGGGAGAGCCTGGAACCACCACTGTTAATTATAACCTTCCATTTAAAATATTCTCATTTACTGTAAAATTTTATTTGAACTTACATTCAATTGTTATGAGTTCTTGGCTTTTAACTAAATTTTATGTTAGATATTGTCATGTACAATTTACTTTCCAGAAGCTGTGTCATGCTTATTCTGTCACCTTAAGGCCACTTGGACTCTGCTATATATCTGAGGGCAGAAATGAAGGGATGCACATTCCTTGATCTTGAAAGTCCTGGCCAAAGTGAGTATACAAGTGAGAGAACTGATGACATTATAAGCTCCCTGGACTCAAGTGGACACCCAACGTGGTCTAACCCCACAGTGGCAAAATCATAATGTCCCTTCTCGCAAAGCTCTGACTTTCCTTCCCTTCTGAACAAGTGATCTTTCCATCACTCAAAAAAGAGAAAAGTAAGCTCATCAGATGAGAGCTTCCTCATATTCCCTCTTCAAATTCATCCTCCTTCCTGTATCTGTAATGGTCTTCTTTTCCCTTCTTATCACGCCCAAGTGTCTGTCCTCAAATCAAAGGTGTTGTGGTCCCTAATTCCTCTTGCCTTCTCAGAAATCACACTCTGGTTTATCTCCCTAATCTTTTGCATCCTTGACCTCCCCTTCTTGGCTCTTCCCATTGATACAAAATTTGTTCCCTGGGGGGTGGGGGGGGATAGTCAACCCCTCAATCCCATCTACTGTGTTAGTTAACTACCCTCTCTGTGTTTCCATTCAGAACCAAAGTTATTCCCTCATACAGTCTCCATTTCCTCACCCCCTTCTTCATTTTAAAATTCTTATTACATTAAAAAAAATAATACATGGACATAGGTTTAAAAATTAAATAGTATGACAAAGTATATTGAAAATATAACCTTCTGCCCTACCGTCTGTACCCAAGGCTCTACCCAAGGCTCTACCCAAGGCTACTAACCAGGGCAAATACCTCTTATTCTTTTAGCTTTTTCTTTGTGTATTTATATTCATGTTTCTAATACTCTTGAACTTTATATAACTGAACACAATATATAATGTTGTACACATCAAATTTCTGATTCAATGTGAGAGGCACCCACATACTTCAGTCATTTTCATTGTATGTTGTGTCAAGTAACATTCTGTTCAATGAATATACCACATTTATACACCAATTCATTTGAGACTGATTATGTAAACTTTTTTCCAGGATTTTGTATTTTGCTACTCTAAACTATGTTACTATAAACACTCATATACATACACACACACACACACACACACGCACACACATATGCCTAGAAAAACTTCAACCATTCTTAATATAACAAGAATAGTTTGTATGACATCAATGTTACCTCACAGCCAAGGAAAGTGGACTGGAGTGAACATGTGTGACAATGGCAACTTTACTGTACTAGTCAGTGGGGGTGGTAGAAACCATGTGTAGTATGTAGCCATTGAATTCAAAATGACCGAGCGAATAGAGCAATGAATCAGCATCAAATTTTGTGTTGTTTGAACATTCCTCCCTGGAAACTATTTGAATAATTCAGAAGGCCGCAGTTATGGGCAACTGGTGGCTGGCAGTCTCATCACAACAACATGCCTGCACTTGTATCATGTCTGGTGCAGAAGATTTTTTTGGTAAAACATCAAATCATCCCGGTGACTCAGCCCCATACAGCCTAGATTTGGTGCCTGTGACTTCTGGCTTTCTCAAAACTAAAATCACCTTAAAAAATGGAGGAGATCTCAGACCATTGATGATATTCAGGAAAACACAACAGGGCAGCTAATGGTAATTGGGAGAGCTGTGAGAGGTCCCAAGGTGCCTACTTTGAAGGGGACTAAGGAATCATTGTCCTATGTACAATGTCTTTTGATTCTTGTGTCTTCTTCAATAAATGTCTGGACACATTCTGGACAGACCTCATCTATATGCGTACACATGGGTAAAAGTTTTCTCTACTTTCTAAATGTGGAATATGAAACAGAAGTTCTTACTATTAAATTAATATTCATGTAGCCAGACTTATTAGTCTTCACTTTTATGATTTGTTGTTTATCCTGTATTGTTCACAAAGTTGTTTCTTATTCTAAAATCATGAAAATATTTCCCCATATTTTAATCTACAATTTTTCATTTCTCCCTTCTAATTTAAGTTATTTATGATCTAGTTGGTAGTATTGCTCTTGAAGCCCTCTCTTCTTCCTTTTCCATCACAATTGAATGTGCTCTAGGGAAGGTACCCAATGATTTTTATATAGTTTAATCCAATTCTCCTTTTCAAGCCTTATTTTACTTAATCACGCAGCATTATTTGATACAGTGGATTACTCCCTCCCTCTTGAAAGAAGCTCTTTTCTTGGCTTCCACATGCCACCTTCTCCTAGATTTTCTTAAATGTATCTCCTATCTTTTCAAGAGGTGCCTTCAGCCACTCTTGCATGTATCCATTTCCTGCCTGACCTCTAAATGTTGGCCTCCTCCTGGGATCAACTCTTGGCCCTATTCTCTTTCTATGTTATTTTCTTAGACAATCTCATCTACTCTCAGGGGTTTTTTGCTGATGAACCCTAAAACTGAATCTCTAGCCTACACTTTCCTCTTGAGTTTGAACCTTACATCCTTATTTAGGTGTCTTCCCAACATTTCAAATTATCATATCTAAAACTGAATACTTGATATTCTGTTCCTCTTCCTGCCTTCCCCATTTCAGTAAATGCCACCCATCCACCTTGTCATATGCCAAATATCTGGAAGGCCATCTTTGATCCCTTCCTCTCCCTTAAACTTAACAGCCAAGACAACAATAGGTTTTACCTAGTTTCACTCCCAATACATCTGGAATCTGTTTACTTCTCTTCATCTTTACTACTCAGCATTCATTATTTATTACCTGATGACTATAACAGCCTCCCAATAATTTCCCCTGCTTTAACTCTTGCTTCTTTCCATTTTTTTTTCTCCAAACAGAAGACAAATTGATTTTACAAACACATCATTGGACCCATGTCAAGCCTCTATACAAAACCTTCCAGCACTTATTCTTGCACTCAGGATGAAATCCCAAATCCTTGACATGGCCTAGAGGGCACTTAGTATTAAATAGCAGCAGCCCCTCTTTCTATAATCTAGTATACTTGAGGGTCAGACTGGGACACTCTTCTCCAAGTTTTTTGTTTGCGTGTTTCCTCAAGCCTCTGGTTAAGAATCAGTTTCTGACCCCAACCCTGGCCCCAATACACGGTTTCACACTGACTTATACTTTCCTTTATAGCATCAGTTCATGATTACATGTATGTCTGACCATTAACTCATTAGCTGCACCCCAAGTTCCTAGAGGCAGGGATCATATCTGTATTATTATTATTGTTTTTCTTATTCCCTGTAGTACACCCCAGACCTGGCACAGTGGTTTTTCCATATTAGGAATTCAATAAGCCTATGGTAAATGGAGGGCATATCGAAGAGATGATGCCCCTTTCCTTGCTGAGAAGGCTGCATAGCCCTGTGGGATTCCTAATAGGTAGCACAGGATCTCTGGCCTATGATCATTGTTCTAAGAGATGTATTTGGGGAAATTGCACGCATCATGTCTCTGGCCTCATTTTCCTTAAATGAATGGCTTCCTACAACAGTCTATGCCTACCCACTACCCATGTTTCTCATCATAATCCCTCTGAGGCTGATTTCCTGCTAAAGGGAAAGGCAGCAAAGAGGAATCGAAGCATTCCTCACAAAGCCCTCCCAACTGAACAGACTACATAGGCTAATTATTATTGTTACTTTAAAGCAGAAATGTAATAAGTGTATTACTACTTAGTTGTATTGTAGACCATGAGGAGCACAAAATTTATTCACCTAAATATTCCTGTCGATGATTTGGAGGCAGTAAAGTTTATTGCTATTCCAGCATTGCTGTGGTATTATTGCCCCCTGGTGGCAACGTTAACTACTTAGCCTTGTACTTTTGAAGATGCTGTGTAAGCAGGGGGTCTGACCACAGATTTTCCCTGGAGACTGTGATCTTCTCTCCAAACGAACTAGAATCAAAGGCATGAGAGCATTTTCTTGATGAACACTTTTGTGTCTACTCCCCTCTACATCTTTTCCTTAAGAGTTACCATTTCATTTCTTTTATTCCCCTTCCCCCAGAAGACACATTTATCCCTTCTTAGGCACTGTCCAGTGAGGCAATGGCAAGGGACCCTCATTGTAGACAATATCTGTGCAATAGTCAGTGTGCTGGGAGTTGGCTTTGCCATGGGACTTAGATGTTCAAGGCAGCAAAAGATTTCCAAATGTATAAAATAATAGAAACACTGCCAACAACCAGACAAGTCAGGTCACAGATAATAATTGCATAAAATAATTAATTTTAAGGAAGTGTAACCTGAACACAGGTTTGTATATTTTCAGGTACATTTTCGTGCTCCAAATGTGAAATTTACCCATGAGACACAATTAACTACTCACAATTGTACAACCTTGTTTTAGCCTTTGAGAAAAGATAGGAGAAAGGTGGATGTGGGAAACAATGTTTCTAATTGATAGAAAATGCTTTAGGAGAGTTGAAATATATATATGTACGTATGTATATATATGTGTATGTGTGTGTGTGTATACACTTTCCAACTGAGAGCATTTCCCAAAAGCTGGCTGCATTTACCCTTGATGGAGCCAATTCGATAAAGAATGACTAGCTTTCACAAAGCACAACTAGCAGTAAAAGCAGTTTTTACCAATCTCTGCATGCCCATTTTTTTCCCTATAGCACCAAATTTAGCAGCAAACAGCTCTGGGAATGAATCTCAACTCCTTTTTTACTAGCTGTGTTACTTTAGGACAGTTAGTTAAGATTTCTAACCTGTAAGATATTCTCTTCATCTATAAGATGGATATGTGGGAAGATCAAATGTGATATTATATGTAAAATACTGTGCATAGTGCCAGACACATATTGAGCATTCAAGAGATAGTAGCTGTTATCATTATCATAATTATTATTAAAGTTATTGAAAACCTTATGAATGGTCTTGAGGAAGAAAATAACATTAAGCCAATAAAAGTTAATTGTTTGCATCCAGGAACAATACCTAGTCACTTTGAAGAGATTATGAATACAAATAATTGACAAATACGAGCCTTTACCTATGTTCATTTTCTTCTGTCTCCCTGAAACAGATGGAATTCTAAGATAGCCCTACAATCCCAGGACCCTGGTGCATGCTCTAGTACAATCCCATCTTTTTTTAATGTGGGTGAACCCTGGGATTATGATGGTTTGTCACAGTCATGATTATATTATAAATATGTTAAAAGTGAATATATTTTCACATGTAATTTAGTTTATTTTGAGTTAATCAAAAGGGATGTAAGCCCTGGCTGGTGGCACAATAGATAAGGCACCAGCCTGCGAACTCAAAGGTCACAGGTTCGATTCCCAGCCAGGGCACATAACCAGGTTGCAAGCCAAATCTCCAGCCAGATCTGTAGCTGGAGGCAGGGGAAAGGCAACCATACATTGATATCTCACTCCCTCTCAGCCTCTCCCCTTTCCCTCTCTCTAAAAATGGTGAATAAAATATTTTTTTAAAGAATATATTTTAGTTTCCAAATATTTGGTGTTTCACCCAGAGATGATAATATTGTTTTGTTTTGTTTTGTTTTCATTATACTTCCAGTATATTTCCATGTCTCTCTTTCTGGACTTTGTGCTATTATTGTTATCATGGATTGTATTTTCACATATGCCATAAACCTCATACTGCATTGTTATTATTTGTGTTGAAATAACTAATTAGCTCTTAAAAAGATTTAAGTAATAAGAAAACTCATATTTACTTATTTATTCATGTAGTTACAATTTCCAGTGCTCTTTATTTCTTTCTGTAGATCCATATTTCCATCTGGTATCATTTTCCTTCTGCCTATAGGGACTTTAACATTTCTGTGTGTGTGTCTGCTAGTGATGAATTCTTTTTTCTTTTATTGATTTGAGAGAGAGAGAGAGAGAATGGAAGGGAGAAATGGAAAGAGAGAGAAACATTGATTTGTTGTTCTATTGATTTAGGCATTCATCGGTGGATTCTTGTATGGACCCTGACTGGGGATCAAACCTGCACCCTTGGCATACTGGAATGCTCTAACCAACTGAGTTACCCAGCAAGGTTGAATGCTTTCAACTTTAATTTATTTTCCCATAACAGTTTGCATTCAATATTATTTTGTATTAGTTTCAAATATACAGCATAGTGGTTAGTCGATCATATACTTTACAAATTGTTCCCCCCAATATGTCCAATACCCACATGACACCATACAATTATTACAATATTATTGACTATAGTCCCTATAGTCATGACTATTTTGTAACTGCTAATTTGTACTGCATGGTTCCTTTACCTTTTTTTACCCAGTCTCCTAATCTCTCCCTACCATCAATCAGTCCCTGTATCTGAATAATCTGTTTCTCTTTTGTTTGTTTTTATTTTTTGTTCTTTAGATTCCACATATAAGTGAAATCACATAGTATTTGATTCTTTTCTCTGACTTACTTCACTTAGCATAATACCTTCTAGGGCCATCCATCGTATTTATGTACCATATCTTCTTTGTCTAATCTTCTATTGATTGGCACTTCCATATCTTGGCCACTGTAAATAATGCTACAAGGAACATGGGGGTGCATATATTCTTTTGAATTAATGTTTTGGGTTTCTTCAAATATATATCCAGAAGTGGAATGACCAGGTTATAAGACAGTTTCATATTTAATTTTTTGGAAAACCTCAATATTGTTTTCCATGGTGGCTGCACCAGTGTGCATTCCCACCAACAGTGTAGGAGGATAATCTTGTTGTTTGTGGATTTATTGATGGTAGCCATTCTGAAAGGTGTGAGGTGATATGTCATTGTGGTTTTAATTTGCATTTATCTGATGATTACTGACATTGAGTACCTTTCATATATCTATTGACCATTGTGTGTCCTCTTTTGAGAATTGTCTGTTCAGGTCCTTTGCTCATTTTTAAATTACATTGTTTATTATTTTTTGGTGTTGAGTTGTCTATATTTTTTAACTTGAAATATTAATCCCTTATCAGATATATCATTGGCAAATATCTTCCTTCATTCAGCAGGTTGTCTTTTCATTTTGTTGATGGTTCCCTGAGTTGTGGAAATACTTATTACTTTAATATAGTCCCATTTGTTTATTTTTCTTTTGTTCCCCTTCCCCAAGAGAGGTATAAAAAATATTGGTAAAAGGAATGTTAGAAATTTTACTGCCTATGTTTTCTTTTAGGATTTTTATGGTTTTGAGTCTTACATTTAAGTTTTTAATCCATGTAATCCATTTTGAATTTATTCTTGTTTATGGTATAAGACATAGTCTGGTTGCAATCTTTTTGCATGTATCTGTTAAATTTTCCCAGCACCATTTATTGACTAAATAGACATCTTTATCCCATTGTGTGTTCTCGCCACTTCTGTCAAATATTAATTAACCATATGTGCATGGATTTATTTCTGGGCTCTCTATCTTGTTCATTAACCTATATGTCTGTTTTTATGCCAGTACCATGCTGTTTTGATTACTATAACCTTGTAGTATAGTTTGATATCAGGTAGCATGATACTCCACCTTTGTTCTTTTTTTCTCAGATTGCTGTGGCTATTTGAAGTCTTTTGTGGTTCTGTATAAATTTCTGTGTTATTTGTTTAGTTTTATGAAATATGCACAGAACTAAATTTTGATAGGAATTGCATTAAATCTACAGATTTATTTGGGTCAACTTTAGCATATCTGAAAAAGTCTTCATTTTGCCTTTGTTTCTGAAATGTATTTTCACAGAACATAAAATTACAAGTTGCCATATTTTTATTTTAGTATTTTAAGATTCACTACTTTAAAGTTTATCTGCACATAGTTAGTATTTTTTTTTCTCTGTCTGCTTTTAAGATTTTTCTTATCATTGGCTTTGAATAATTGCTTATCATATACTTTGGTATAGCTTTCTTTATGTTTGTTTTGCCACTGAATCCTTGAGCATCTTGGATCTGTGGGGTTTCTAGTTTTCATCAAATTTGAAATTTTTACCTTAAATATATTTTATTTATTTTGCTATTACAGTTGTCTCAATTTCCCTCCACCCTTTGCCCCGCTCCATCCAGTACCCTATTTCCTCTAGCAATGCCCCTCTTAGTTCATGTCCATGTGTCATACATATAAGTTCTTTGGCTTCTCCATTTCCTTTATTCTTCTTAAGATCCCCCCTGTCTATTCTGTAGCCACCAACGGGTACTTTTATTTTCCTGTTCACATTCAGACAATTCTCCATTTAATTACTGCCTTCTGTCAGCTTCTCAAATCACATTAATACAAAGTTTTCTTTTCATTATTTCAAAATGCCTATGTTAATTCATTTAAAGAATTACTCTTTTAAGTAATATGAATTAAAATATTACCAAACACATGCAAAGATACATTTATACACATACATATTTTTACACGTTTAAAGTATATACTGGATTTTGAAGAATTAATACAAAAAATTTTAAATATGCCAATAGCTTACATAATTATTACATGTTAAATGACAGTATTTTAGATATATTGTCGCAAAATTAAGCAGTTTTCTTCTTCTTTAATACTTATTTTACTCTGGAATGCTATTTTTGTGAAATGTATCACAGAAATGGTGCATTGCAGAACTCACTTTTGTGAAAGTTGTCCTAGAAAAAGTGCCAAACCCATAGTAAAAAATGAATTTGGTTTTTGAGTCAGATCCTTCCCCTTCCAATAATACAACTCAACTTTTTTTAAGCTACTGGAACTACAACTTATTCTTTTTGGAGTTTTCCATCTTAAATAGTAGATTGATTTTCTTTTTTATTTATTTATTTATTTTTTTGGCTGTGCACAGGTCTTACCTCTTTCAATACCCTCTGTTTTTCCTCTACATGTGTTTTACAAATTGAAGCCTTCCGAAATAATGGCACTTGCAGTGCTCAGCTGGCCCCCAGAGGAGAAATTATGTCTACCAAATTGAGGTAAAATGTAAAAATCCCTAGGATTTAAATAATTTTGTAGAATAGTATTCTAGCTATTTTTTGAACTTGTGGTTGACTTCCTATGTGGTCCTAAACTAACTCCTGAACTATTTAAGAGTCTGTTGAGGTAGAGATTAATTATGTTCACATTTCAATAATAAAGTTTACTATAGAACTAATTCCTTTCCCCAAGCATCCCCAGTTTGGGGGCCTTCATAACTGGAACTGTATATTTCCACTATTTGAAAGGAATCTCATCTGATTTACATGCTAATATGAGAATAAATATTGTCTCTGTACACAAATCACATAGTTTAGTAGTTTGCAACTTCCATCTAAATTATCTTCATTCTCAGCATCTTTTCTAACCTAAAGATTGACTAATTTCACAACACACCATGACCAATTGGCTGCCATTTAAAACATAAATTGCTAACAAAATCTATATATTACACACCCACAAATAAGCACATATTTTATAACAGTGAATAAAAAATGATAGCATGTAGTCTATATAATATACATCACATTTTCTTACTTTTTTCTTCTTCCTTAACTGCATTTGATTTTTCTGAGTTATTGCAAGTTAACATGATTTTCCCATATTGTGAAACAATTCCAATCTAAGAAAACTTACCCTGCAGTAATGCAAATACAAATGATACACAAATTAAATCTTATTTAGTAAAACCTATAACAAGATCATTTTAAAGTATTCATAAGTTAAAGTTGGTTCTTATCCATTCAGCTACCCTATGTCTTTTGCTTGGTGCATTTAATCCAGTTACCTTTAAGGTTACTGTTGATAGGTACTTATTCATTATGCATTTTTCCCTTTGTACCTGTGTTCCTGTCTGTCTCTGTTTCTTTATCTTCTTAAAACAGAACCTTTAGCATCTCTTACAATGCTGGTTTGGTGGAGATGTATTCCTTTAGCCTTCTTTGGTCTGGGAAACTCCTTATTTCACCTTCCATTTTGAATGAGAGTCTTGCTGGGCAGAGTATTCTTGGTTTCAGGTGTTTGTTTTTTATTGCCTGAAGTATTTTTTGCCATTCCCTTCTGGCTTGTTGTGTTTCTGTTGAGAAATCAGCTGATAACCTTATGGGAGCCCCCTTATATGTTATTAGCTGTTTCTCTCTTGCTGCTTTTAGGATTCTCTCCTTGTCTTTGAAATTTGCCATTTTCATGATGATATGTCTTGGAGTGAGTGGGCCTGTTTGGGTTCATCTTCCTTAGGACCCTCTGTGCTTCCTGAGTTTGCATGACATTTTCTATCCTCAAGTTAGGGAAGTTTTCTGCATTACTTTTTCAAACAGGTTTTCTATCCCTTGCTCCTTTTCTTCTCCTTCTGGTATCCCTATGATATGGATGTTGTTAGATTTCATGTTGTCCTGGAGCTCTCTTAAAACATCTCCATTCTTTTTCAGTCTTTTTTCATTTTGTTGCACTGCCCTGGAATGTTTTTCTGCATTGACCTCCAGCTTGATGATCTGATCCTCTGCTTTCTCTAGCCTGCTTTTGATTCCTTCTACTGTGTTCTTCAATTCAGAAATTGTATTCTTCATTTCCTCCTGGTTCTTATTGATGGTTTCTATGTCCTATTTAATGCTGGTGTAGTTCTCAGTAAGTTCCTT
>PVIW01016782.1:0-15707 GCA_004026585.1 Noctilio leporinus | reverse complement strand
TCCTTTATACTAGGTTCTTGTCTAAGCTGCTCCCCTTTCTTACCTCTGCCTCCCCCCTCCCCCCAACCTCTTTCCCCGACCACTGAAGGCCTATTCACTGTATTCATATATTTGGTTCTGTTTTGCTTGTTGTTAGTTTTGTTCATTATTGTCCTGTAATGGATGAGATCATATGATATTTGTCCTTCACTGACTGGTTTATTTCACTAACTATAATGCTCTCCAGTTTCATCCATGTTGTTGCAAAGGGTACAAGTTCCTTCTTTCTTAATGAGCTTAATGAGCAAAACAGTAAGTATTTTAGTTAAGAATGGGAACAAGACACAATGTCCTAATTCAAAACCATTATTTAACATCATGCTTGAAGTCCTAGCCACAGCATTCAGACAAGAAGTAGAAATACAAGGCAGCAAATCGGAAAAGAAGTAAAACTGTTCTTATTTCCAGATGACATGATACTGTATATAGAGAATCATAATGATTCCACCAAAAAACTATTAGAATTGACTGATGAATTCATTAAGTAGCATATAAAACATATCCAGAAATCACTTGCATTTTTAAAATTATTATTGTTGTTGTATTACATCCATCCCCTTTTTCCACCCATCTGTCCACTTCCCCACCCACCCATTCCCCAACAAAGTCAATCCCACATGTTGTCTATGTCCATGGTTCCTCTATACTAGGTTCTTGTCTAAACTGCTCCCCTTCGCTGCCTCTTCCTACCCCCTACCGCCTCCTCACACTCCCCTTCCCCCTGCCCACTGAAGGCCTATTCTTCATCTAACTAGTTCTGTTTTGCTTGTTGTTAGTTTTGTTCATTATTGTCCTGTAATGGGTGAGATCATAAGGTATTTGTCCTTCACTGACTGGCTTATTTCACTAAGCATAATACTTTCTAGTTCCATCCATGTTGTTGCAAAGGTTAGGAGTTCCTTCTTTCTTTCTGCTGTGTAGTATTCCATTGTGTAAATGTACCAAAGTTTTTGATCCAATCATCCACTGATGGGCACTTAGGCTGTTTCCAGAACTTGGCTATTGTAAATAGTTCTGCTATGAACATAGGAGTATGTAGGTTCTTATATTTTGGTGTTGCAGGGTTCTTCAGGTATAGTCCTAGTAGTGGAATTGCTGGATCAAAAGGCAGTTCCATTTTTAGTAGTTTAAGGAAACTCTATACTGTTTTCCATAGTGGCTGCATTCCCACCAACAATGCACCAGGGTTCCATTTGCCCCACACCCTCGCCAACACTTGTTGTTTGTTCATTTGTTCATTTGTTGATGATTGACAATCTGACAGGGGTGAGGTGGTATCTTACTGTGATTTTAATTTGCATCTCTCTGATAACTAGTGATGTTGAGCATTCTTTCATATGCCTTTGGGCCCTTGGCATGTCTTCCTCAGTGAGTGACCTGTTCAGGTCTTTTGACCGCTTTTCAATTGGGTTGTCTGTCTCCCTGGTGTTGAATCTCATTAGTTCTTCATATATTTTGGAGATCAAACGCTTGTCTGAGGTATCATTGGCAATTATGTTTTCCCATACAGTTGGTTTCCTTTGAATTTTGCTGGTGTTTTTCTTTAGAAGAACAGAAACTTTTCTTTTCTTTCTTTTTTAAAGATTTTATTTCATTATTTTTAGAAAGAGGGGAAGGGAGAGAGGCAGAGAGGGATAGAGACATCAAGTATGGTTGCATTTCACCTGCCTCCAGCCACAGACCTGACTGGAGACCTGGTTTGCAACCTAGTTATGTGCCCTGGCAGGGGAATCGAACCTGCAACCTTTGGGTTCACAGGCCGGCGCCTTATCCACTCACTGTACTACCAGCCAGGGTGAACAGTAACTTTTCAATTTGATATAATCCCATTTGTTGATTTGTACTTTTATTTCCTTTGCCCTTAGTTAAGTATCAGTAAACATATTTCAGTGTAGGATATCAAAAAGTTTACTGCCTATATTTTTCTCCAGGACCCTTATGGTGGCACTGCTTATGTTTAAGTCCTTTATCCATTTGAGTTTATTCTGGTGTATGGTGAGTGTAAGTTGGTGGTCTAGTTTTATCTTCTTGCATGTTGCTGTCCAGTTCTCCCAACACCATTTGTTGAAGAGACTGTTTTCACTCCATTTTATGTTCCTTCCCCCTTTGTCGAATATTAATTGACCATAAAGTCCTGGGTATGTTTCTGGGCTCTCTATTCTGTTCCATTGTTCTATATATCTATTTTTATGTCAGTACTACATACTATTGACGACAGTAGTCTTGTAGTATTGTTTGAAGTCCGGTATTGTGATTCCTCCTACCTTGTTCTTCTTTCTCAAGATTGCTGTGGTTACTCCTGGGCATTTTTGGATCCACATAAAATTTTAAAGTATTTTTTTCTATTTCAGTGAAGTCTGTCATTGGTATTTTAATTGAGATTGCATTGAATCTATTGATTGCTTTGGATAGTATGGCTATTTTAATGATGTTAATTCTTCCCATCCATGAACATGGTATATGCTTCCATTTATTTATATCTTCCTTGATTTCTTTCTTCAATGTTCTGTAGTTTTCTGAGTACAAATCTTTTACCTCCTTAGTTAAGTTGATTCCTAGGTACTTTACTTTTCCTGCTGCTATGGTAAATGAGATTTGTTTTCTCACTTATATTTCCAATGTTTCATTACTGGTATACAAAAATGCTTTTGATTTCTAGATATCAACTTTGTATCCACCTATTTTGCTAAATTTGCTTATTAGGTGAAGTAAGTTTCTGGTGGAGGCTATCGGGTTTTGTATGTACACTACCATATCATCTGCAAATAATGACATTTTCACTCCCTCCTTTCCAATTTGGATGTCTTTGATTCCTTTTTCTTCTCTGATGGATATGACTAGAACTTCCAAGACAATGTTGAATAGAAGTGGAGAAAATGGACAGCCTTGTCTCGCTCCTGATCTTAGGGGGAATGCTTTCAGTTTTTGTCCATTAAGTATGATGTTGGCTTCAGGTTTGTCATACATGGCCTTTTTGATGTTGAGGTATGCTCCCTCTATTCCCATTTTGCTGAGGGTTTTAATCATAAATGGTTCCTGTACTTTATCAAATCCTTTTTCAGCATCTACTGATATGATCATATGGTTTTTTGTCTTTCAATTGATTGATGTGGTGTATTACATTTATTGATTTACGAATGTTGTACCATCCAGGCATACCTGGGATGAAACCCACTTGATTATGGTGTATGTTTTTTGTAATGTACTGCTGAATCCGCTTGGCCAATATTTTGTTGAGAACCTTAGCATCTATGTTCATCAGAGATATTGGCCTGTAGTTTTCTTAGTTGTGTCTTGACCTGGTTTTGGGATTAGAATAATATTGGCCTCATAGAACGAGTTTGGGAGTCTTCCCTCTTCCTGTATTTTTTGGTATAGGTTGAGAAGGATAGGAGTTAGTTCTTCTTTAAATGTTTGGTAAAATTCACCGGTGTATCCGTCTGGTCCGGGGCTCTTGTGCTTTAGGAGATTTTGGTTTACTTCTTCAAATTCACTAGTAGTTATTGGCCTATTCAGGCTTTCTGCTTCTTCTGGATTCAGTTTTGGTAGATTATACTTTTCCAGAGATGTGTCCATTTCACTCAGGTTGTCATATTTCTTGTCATATTGTTGTTTGTAATAATTTCTTACAATCTGTTGTATTTCTGAAATATCAGTTGTGATTTCTCCTCTGTCAGTTTTGATTCTGTTTTTTGGGTCCTCTCTCTCTTTTTCTTGATGAGTCTGGATAAAGGCTGGTCAATTTTGTTTATTTTTTCAAAGAACCAGCTCCTGGACTTGTTGATTCTTCAAATCGAAGTTTGAGTCTCCGAGTTATTTAGTTCTGCTCTGATCTTGATGATTTCCTCCCTTTTACCTACACTGGGCTTTGTTTGCTGTTGCTCCTCTAGTTCTTGCAGGTTATGGTTAGGGTGTTTTTATAAACTTCTTGTGACATTTTTAGGTAGACCTGTATTGCTATAAATTTCCCTCTGAGCACTGCCTTTGCTATGTCCCATAGATATTGGGCTGTTGTATGTTCATTGTTATTTGTTTCCAGGAACTTTTTGATTTCATCTTTGATCCCACTGTTAGCCCATTCATCACTTAAGAGCATGTTATTCGGTCTCCATGAGTTAGAGTATTTTTTGTTTTTTCCCCTTGAGATTGGTTTCTACTTTCAAGTCATTGTGATACGAGAAGATGCTTGTTATGATTTCCATTTTCCTATACTTGTGGAAGCTTGTCTTGTGACCTAACATGTGGTCTTTCTTAGAGAATGATCCATGTGCATTTGAAAAGAATGTGTATTTTGCTTTTTTGGGGTAAAAAACTCTGTATATATCAGTTAGGTCCATTTTCTCTGGAGTGTTGTTCAATGCCACCACATCTTTGGTGATTTTTTGTTTGGAAGATCTGCCCATTGTTGATAGTGGGGTATTAATATCCCCTACTCTGAGTGTGTTGCTGTCTATATCCTTCTTGAAGTAAACCAATATTTTCCTTATATATTTTGGAGCTACTACGTTGGATGTGTATATGTTTACAAGTTATTTCTTCTAAATGGATTGCTCCCTTAAGTATTATGAAATGTCCTTCTTTATGTCTTTTTATGGACTTCATTGTAAAATCTATTTTGTCTGCAATAAGTACTGCTACTCCAGCCTTTTTTTTCATGTCCATTTGCTTGATATATATATTTCCATCTCTTCACTCTCAATCTGTGTTGATCATTTGTTCTGAAGTGGGTCTCTTGAAGACAGGATATATGTGGGTCATGTTTTCTTATCCATTGGGCTACCCTATGCCTTTTGATTGGCACATTTAATCCATTTACATTTAAGGTTATTATTGATTGATACTTATTTATTATCATTTTCCCACTTTGTACCTGTGTTCCTCTTTGACTCTCTCTGTTTCTTTCTTTCTTTCTTTTTCTTTCTTTTTTTTTTTTAAGTAGACCCTTTAGCATTTCTTGCAAAGTTGGTTTGGGAGAGATGTATCCTTTTAGTCTTCTTTTGTTTGGGAAACTCCTTATTTCTCCTTACATCTTGAATGAGAGCCTTGCTGGGTAGAGTATCCTTGGTCGCAGGCCTTTGTTTACCATTACTTGAAAATACTTTTTGCCATTCCCTTCTTGAATTGTTTCTGTTGAATAATCATTTGACAGCCTTATTGGAGTCCCCTTTTATGTTATTTACCATTTCTCTCTTGATGCTTTTAGGATTCTCTCTTTCTCTTTGAAATTTGCCATTTTAATTATACTGTGTCTTGGAGTTGGTCTGTTTGAGTTCATCTTCATTGGGACCCTCTGTGCTTCCTCAACTTGAGTAAAGTTTTCATGCATCATGTTAGGGAAATTTTCTCTCATTACTTTTTAGAACAGGTTTTCCATTCCTTGTTTCTCTCCTCCTTCTGGTATTCCTATGATACGGATGTTATTACTTTTTATGTTGTCCTGCAGCTCTCTTAAAACCTCTTCATTCTTGTTCAGCCTCTTTATATTCTCTTGTACTGCCTTGGAGTATTTTTCTACATTGTCCTTCAACTTGCTTATTCAGTCCTCTGCTTCCTCTAGCCTATTGTTGATTCCTTCTACTGTATTCTTCCATTCAGGAATTGTATTCTTCACTTCCTTCTGGCTCTTACTGATAGTTTCTAAGTCCTTTTTGATGCTGGTGTAGCTCTCAGTAAGTTCCTTGTAACGTCCCTGGAGTTCTTGGTAGTTTTCTTTGAGCTGGCTGAGCTCATTTAGCTTCTCTATCATCATTGTTTTGAATTCCATATCTGACAAGCCAGGTGCCTCTGTTTCATTTGGTGATCTTTCTGGGGATTCTTCCTTTCCTTTTGGTATGGATTGATTCTTTTTTCCCCCATTTTGGGTGTCTGATGTGTTTCGTTTTTTGTTTGTTTGTTTTATTTTTATTTTCTTGAATTAATCTGCTTTGCTTCCTTGCCTCTGTCGAGCACCCTTCTGTGTTAGATTTGTGGAGTTCAGTGTTGCATTCTTCTAGGTTTTCTCCACTTGTTGCTCTTGGGGTGGCCTTCATGTCATTAACTTGGGCTGTCTTGTTGTATTCAGGATTGGTTGTATATGTTGCTCCTTTCCTTCCAATTGGCTGACTGTGAGACACTCCTTCTATCCTTTCTCACACACTGTTTTTGAGCTGCTTCTAAAACAGAACCACCAGTCTAGGTGAAATAACCATACCTTCAGTCATATCTTTCTCTTTTACTTCCACTTTTGATTGCCTATGAATGTAACTATATACCCATACCCTCCAAGGTAACCCCTGCTCTTAATCACATCCTCAGCTGCAACTCAGCCAGTCTTAATAGGGATGTAGATATACTAAGAATGTTATATGAGGGGGAAAAAATGATTAAGTGGACTAAAGTATAGATAGTTTTGAAGAGTGCTAAGGAGTTGCAAAGATAGCAGGGATATGAGAGCGAAAACCAACTTATCTCCTCTATAGAAATGAGGAGAGGGAGAATCAGAAAGCCTCAAGTGCAAGTGAACAGTGTAAGCCTATTTATATAGTTGCCGCATCTACCTCCCTGTTCACCCTTAAGGATCCCTGATTGGTCCAGGTGGATCCAGGACCTGTGGGCTTTTAGCAGAAAAAAAAGAAAGAAAGAAAGGGTTTAGGTGGCTGGGGAGGGGAGGAATACTTAGATTGAAGACTGGGGATGCATTGTAGCAGGAGAGTGGTCTTTAAATCAAGAGTAGGGGGAGGGTCTTGGGTATTTATGTGGATTGAGATAGGGGAGGAGTAAAAATATGTGAGCTGGGATTAACACTATGGTATTAAACAGCATTTACTTAAAATGCACTAATTGTGAGGGTTGGAAGTAACTTTTGAAAAGGATATGTTAGGGATTAATAGTTCATGTAGCTCTCGGCGTAACTGAGGTGCTTGAGCTTAGCAATGCTCCACTTCCTGAGTCTGCCTCTTTTCATTAGTCAGGTCTCTGCAGTCTACAATCTAGCTGTGTGGTTGGAGTGGCAGGGTCTATGATTGTCACAGTCAGGGCTGATTCTGAGTATCAGCCCCCAGGTAGGCTGGGCCTCCAGTAGCCTAGCTGGGTTTCTGTGTTGCTGGTGTTTTGGGGCCCTCCCTTCTCTCACTGGTTCTGTGTGAAGACCTGCAGGGTGCTTCTGTGGTATCTATGGCTCCTCCTCCCCCTCCAGCTCCTGAAGGAGGTTCCTGCCTGCAATGGGCACCTGGCTTCAATGAGGTGTGGCCTGCCACCTCATTGGTGCCTGTGATGGCTGGCCCTGCCTTCGCAGCTCCCAGAGGAGGTAGCCTCTGTCTGCTAACAGCGCCTGACTCCCCAGGTGAAGTCTAACCCTCCAAGCAGCCCAGCTCTTTGGGGAGTGTTTCACCACTGCCTCTGTGATGCATGCCTGGCTCCCCAGAATGTCTGTAGTGCAGCCTTTGTCAATTGCAATGGGCACGCCAATTGCCCCAGCTGCAAGTTCCTGGCTTGCAGTTTGGAGTTTCTGTGGGAACCTGTGGGCTGGTGTGCGTGCTCAAGGATGGGCCTACCCCCTTGCAGGGGCTCCAACCTGCCCTTTCCCCCATGGCACAGCAGCACCGTTTTGGACACTTTCGCTGCTCCGGCCAGTGAACTGCCCCACTCCCCTGCTCCTTCTCCCAGCTGGTCTCTTCTCTGCCTCAGGCCCAGTGAGGAGCTTCCTCTCTCTGTCTCTGGAGCTAGGCTCTCACACATTCCACCCCCCACCCCTTGCAGGAGTTCAATTCCTTATTCCCTCCTGTGTTTGCACTCGCTGCCTACCCTTCACTGCTCATATTTCTAGTGGCCAGGGAGCCTAGAGCTGTCTTCAGTTAAAGATGCTCCTCTGGGTAGACCCGCCACTGCCCAGAGCCAACCTCGGCCCACCGGCCGGTTTAGAACTGTCTCACCTGCTCTCCTCTAGGTCTCTGCTGCCTCTGGCTGCACTCCCCTGAGTCCAGATGCTTACCGCTCCATTTCTTAGGGACCTGCAGACATCTCATGCTCCCTATCCTATCCTCTAGTTGCTCTGGTACTCGAGAATACCATCAGCATTGCTCTCTACTCTGTCACCATCTTTCAACATCTATCACTTGCAGTTTTATACACCAAAAATTAAGTATACGAAATGGGAACTAATAAAACAATCTCCTTCACAATTCCTTCAAAAAACATATCTATGAATATATTAAATGATGTAGAAGACCACTTAGAAAATTATAAGCTACTTAAGAAAGAAGCTGAAGATACAAATAAACAGAAGCATATAGTGATCACAGATAAAAGGAATTAACATCATTATAATATATACACTACCCAAATCCATCTATAGATTCAATGCAATTCCCATCAAGATACCATTGGTCTATTTCACAAAACTAGAAGAAATATTCCAAGAATATATATGAAACCACAAAACACCCTGAATAGCAACAGCGATCTTGAGAAAGGACAAAGTTGGAGAAATAACACTACCTGATATCAAACTATGCTACAAGGCCATAGAAATCAAAACAGCATGGTATTAGCATAAAAATAGACATATAGATCAATGGAACAGAATATACAGCCTCCCCCCTAAAAAAACCAATATCTTTATAGTAAATTATATTTGAAAAAAGAGCCAAAATGATATAATGGGGTAAAGGTAGTTTATTCAATAAATTGGAAGTATATGTTAAACATTAAATTAAACCACCCTCTTACAACCTACCAAAGAATAAACTCACAATGGATTAAAGACTTAAATGTTAGATTCGAAAACATAGGCAGTACAATCTCGGACTTTTCTCATAGCAATAGATTTACTGATATAGCTCCTTGGGTAATGGAAACAAAAGAAAAAATTAACAAATGGGACATCAAACTACAAAGTTTTTGTACAGCCAAAGAAACCATCGACAAAATGAAAAGACAACTCATTAAATGGTAGAACTTAATTCACTATTATATCTTCTAAAAGGTTAATATTCAAAATTTATTTTTTAACCTTAAAATAATACAAATTATGGAGCTACATTGAATAAATTATAGTTTAAAAAGCATAAACAATTTGTTTTGTGCATTAAAATCTTTATTACTAGAAGAAACCTAAAAAAGGTTTTACTGTGCTAAATACATTCCACAAACTAAATACATTTGACACACTGCACTCTGTTTTGTCTCAGTATTCTGGTTCATTGCAAAATTGTATAATTGCAACACTTTATTGAAGAACAACACTCATTAGACATTGACTTGTACATGAAAATAATTAGATTCACATAAACATAAGTTTAAATGAAATTAATATGTTCTTTTTTGAGACACTGGGATTAAATTAAGTGCCTTTTTCAGATACAAAGCAACTTTTTGCTGTTTCTACAAATGCCATGTGTTAAAAAGTTACTGCAATTTTGTTGCTCTTCAATATATCATTGTGAATTACAAAATCAAATCAAGTTAATTTTTTTCAATTGTTATTACAGTTGTCCCATTTTTTCCCCATTGCTTGACCCTGCTGTGCCCACTTGCTCACTCTCCTTCAGTCAATGCCCACCCTGTTGTCCATGCCCATAGGTCATTTATATTAGTTCTTTGACTAGATCTTTCCTCTCTTCTCCCCCTCATCCCTCCCCTCTGTTCAGTGTCAGTCTGTTCCTTGTTTCTGTGCCCCTGGTGTGCTTTGTTCATTAGGTTCCTCTATTGGGTGAGATCATATGGTATTTGTCTTTTGTCACTAGACTTATTTCAGTGATGGGCATTAAGCTGTTTATAGCACTTGGCTATTGTGAATAGTGCTCCTAGGAACATAAGGGTGTGTACGTTCTTCTGAATTGGTATTTCAGGGTCCTTCTGGCAGTGAAAACCTAGATCAAAAGGCAGTTCTTTTTTTCATTTTTTGAGGAAATCCGATACTGTTTTTCCATAGTGGCTACACCAGTCTGCAATCCCACCAGCAGTACACTAGAGCTCTTTTTTCTCCACACCCTTGCCAGCACTTGTTTGTTGATTTGTTGATGATGGCCATTCTGACAGGTGTGAGGTGTTATCTCATTGTGGTTTTAACTTGCAGCTCTCTGATGGCTAGTGATGTTGAGCATCCTTTCATATGTCCATGGGTTGGTTCCCTTTTCACCTTACTGATGTTTTCTTTAGGTGAGCAGAAACTTTTTAGTTTGACATAGTCCCATTTGTTTATTCTTTCCTTTATTTTCCTTGTCTTAGGATATAAGCAAAAATATTGCTGACTTGGACTTCTGAAATTTCACTGCCTATGTTTTCCTCCAGGACTTTCATGGTGACATGGCTTAGATTTAATTCTTTTATCCATTTTATTCTGGTATATGGTGTAAGTTGGTGGTCTAGTTTCTTTCCTTTTTGTTGTGGTTTTTTGTTTGTTTGTTTTTATTTTTATTTATTTATTTATTTTTTGCATGTCCCTGTTCAGTTCTCCCAACACCACTTGTATTTTTACTCCATTTTATGTTCCTTCCCCCTTTGCCAGATATGACCATAGAGACCTGGGTTTATTTCTGGTTTCCCTATTCTACTCCTTTGATCTACATATACATCATGTAGACTGGTATTTATGTTAGTACCAGTCTGTTTTTTATTACAGTGCCTTTGTAATATAGCTTGATATCAGACATTCTGATTCTTCCTACTTTGTTCTTTTTTCTCAAAATTGCTGAGGCTATTCAGGATTGTTTTGGTTCCATATAAATTATTTAAGTATTTGTTCCAGGTCTGTGAAATATGTCATTGCTATTGTAATAGGGATTGCATTGAATTTATAAATGGCTTTGGGTAGTATGGACATTTTAATGATGTTAATTCTTCCTGTCCTAAACATATCTGCTTCCACTCATTTGTATCTTTCTTAATTTCTTTAGTGTTCTATAATTTTCTGGGTATAGGTCTTTTACCACCTTGGTTTATTCCTAGGTACTTTATTTTTTGTGTTACTATAGTAAATAGGATATCTTTTTCTGGTTTCTATCTCTGATATTACATTGTTGGTATACAGAAATGCCTAGTGCACTTTTGGTGGAAATGCAGATTGGTGCAGCCTCTATGAAAAGCAGTAGTTAACATCAAAAATTTTTAAGTGGTATGGACTTATGAACCAGCAACTCCACATCTGGGAACTCATCTGAAAAAATCCAAAATACTAATTTGAAATGATGTATGCACCCCTATGTTCATTGCAGCGTTATTTACAATAGCTATGATTTGGAAGCAACTCAAGTGTCCAGCAATAAACAAGTGGATCAAAAAGCTATGGTACATTTACACAATAGAATACTACTCAGCTGTTAAAAAAAATAATAAAGGCGTCTTACCATTTGAGGAAGCAGGAATGGACCTGGAGAATATTGTGCTAAGAGAAACTGTCATTCAGAGAAAAACAAATACCATATAATTTCACTCGTGTGGAATCTAATGAACAAAATAAACTCACAAGCAAAATAAAGACAGCCTCTCTTATAAATAGAGACCAAGCTGACACATGTCAGGGGAATGAGTGGGAGAGAGGGTATATGATTTGTGCAAAAAAGAAAAAAGAGAAAGAAAGCTCATGGTCACAGACAATAGGGTCATGATTTGTGGGGAGCAGAGTGTTGGGGGGAAGTAAAAAAGGGTATAAGGGGTATTAATAGTGATTGATAGAGAACTTGACTTGGGGTGGTAAACAGATAATGTGTTGTAGAATTATATACCTGAACACTGAATAATTTTGTCACCTCAATAAATTCAATAAAAAAATAAGCCACATTTTCCCACTCTAATTACCGTATGATTTTTTATCTGTGGCTACTATTATGATAACCTTTTCATATGAACACTGGACCTCATAATTGAAAGGACTTATTCCTTGCAAAGATCTCAGCTCTACTTGACAGAATGTCCTAGGATGGCCTAACACAAAGGAAGACCCTGTTTATTATGTGATCCTAGGAAGCACAAGTTAGGAAACAAAATTAAAATGAAATTGAGAAGGGAGACAAGCCAATAAATAATGTGTTACTGAATAGGTTACTGCTGTGGCCAACTGAGAGTCAATGCCACTAGGAACTTTCTGGAAAACCACATACAATATACCTCAAAATTATCTTACTGAGGAACAGAGAAGGTGAAATATTTAACCACTGACTGTCATCCTCCTAACTAGTTGAGCCTTGCTGGTGGAGAATGAATTCCCGAGCATTTCTGAACCAGCATGTGTGGGTTAAGCAAGCTACTATGACATGGAAGTCAACCCTCCTTCAGAGAATCAAGAGAGACACAGATGCTTGGGGAAGAAAGCTGTCAGTGACTAGAGAAACTATCTATTACAATGCAGAACTCAGATGGAAGCACTATGTGGTGGGATATCAACATCAGTCACGCAATCCAAATAAACTCTCAAATTACCTCAACAATCACATGAATATAAACATTTTTCTGTCGCCTGCTTATTATCTCAAGGATTTCTCTATAATCTCTATGCCTCTCCATTTGCCTACCTAACATATTTCTACTTCTAATGTTGATACAACTTTCTCATTAAATATAGAGGTAAGCAAAAGTAGGTTTACCGTTTTTGAAGCAAGTAAGCATTATTTGCTAAATAGTTCATTTTGAATCTGCACAATACAAAATAGGTGGGGATCACTGCTTTAAGATAAGCTACTTTTTAGGCATATAATATTTTTTCATGATTTCTCTCTTATGGCTTTTCTCTCACAAAGCTAAGCTAAGATCACCTCTTACAGGCTCTTGGTTGTAGTCCTCTGGAGTCTTAAGAGTCCTTGTTAGAAGTTCAAGGCATTCCTTAAAGAAAAGCTTAGTACTGCCTCCAAAAAGCTAGCATACCTATTCTGTATAGACAGATCCTTTATATGTGCTAGAATGTAAATTAAGGCCGTCATTTTTATAATAGAATGTCAACTTTCCACTTTTATTTTTTAGACTTAAAACCTAACTATTTGAATTATTATAATTCAGAACACCTAAATGACAGCTTCCTACCTCATAGTTCTCCTTAAATGCTCTCTCTCTATCTAGCTTTCACTAAAAGATCACTGAGATAACTGTAGGAATGAAGAGGTCCCATATTCTCTGAGCCGGATGGGAATTCCGGTAGTATAGCCTAGCAGATTAATGATTCTTAAACTTGAAGTTGCATCTAAATCACTGAGAAACTTGTTAAAAAGCTAACGAAAAGTCAATGAAAAGTGAGGGGAGCAGTAGTTTTTTCTCACAATAAGTAAATATCTCAAACATAACTTTAAAATTCTTAACTGATAAAACCATGAATACTAAGAACCATGGTGGGGGTGCATATCTTATATAAAATAATCATGAAGTATCCACATACAAAGTAACAGGAGATTCTTCTTTTAGTTTACTTAAGAACATGATAATGTGAGCCCTGGCTGGTGGCAATGGTCGCTGGTTTGATTCCCAGTCAGGGCACACAACCAGGTTGCAAGCCAGGTCTCCAGCCAGGTCTCCAGGCAGGTCTATAGCTGGAGGCAGGTAAAAAGCAACCATGCATTGATGTTTCTCTCCCTTTCTACCTTCTTCCCTCCCCCTCTTTCTGAAAATAATAAATAAAATCTTTTTTTTTAAAGTTTTAAAAAAACACAATAATATGAAAATAAAAAAATGTTAAATTCTACAAGAAAACATCATTTTTAAAATGTTAAGATGTTCTGAATTGTATTTTTCCAATAATTTGTTTTAAACTTGAGTTTAATTTCAAAATGAAAATTTTCTCATCATATCGTTAGGCCTGTTCATTACCCTAAGAAAAATAAAGTGTCCACCAGTTTGCTTTATTAAATGTTTATAATGACATCATATTTTTCAACAGTGTGTAGGGAAAACCAAACAAATATATTCCAGGTGTATTCTAGGTGCGAACTCTGTACTCAACAGACTTAGGCATTTTTATTTCATTTTGATTAGATTTCTACTTCATTTTCCTACTTTCAATCAAAAGCAGTATGCAGGCATGTAGGGGCTAAAACTCAGCACAATGCTGGTAGAAGTTTACAATTAGCTGAGTCCCAGCCCCTCTTCACCTTGTATTTGCAGACAAAATACTTCCTTCTGTACCTGCAACAATTTCAACCCATCCATTCACAGGCTATATTTCCTTGGGCAAGTAAAAATTTCTTTAAACTTCACATTCCTCCTATGTGAAAAGTGGATAATACTATCTCCTGATAACAGTATCTCAAGAGAGTTTAGGAAGCATAAATAAGAATGTACAAAGATGTGTGGACAGAGGGAAGATGGCGACAGAGTAGAGAGCAGTGCTGATGGTGTTCTCAAGTACCAGAGCAGCTAGAGGACAGGATAAGGAGCGTGAGACGTCTTCAGGACCCTGGGGATTGGAACGGGCAGCATCTGGACACAGGGGAGCAGAGCCCAGAGGCAGAGGAGACCAGCAGGACAGTAGGTGAGGCGTTCCCGACCTACCGGCTGGCGGGCCGAGGTCGGCTCTGGGCAGGGGCGGCTCTGCCCAGAGTGGCACGTTTGACTGGGGCCAGTTTCAGGCTCCCTGGCGACTGGAAGTCTCAGCAGTGAAGTGCGGGCAGCGAGGGCAAACGCAGTAGGGAACGCGGAATTGAACTCTTGAACGGGGGGGACTGTGTGAGAGACTCACTCCGGCAACAGGGAGAGGAGGTTTCGCGGCGCGTGGGGCTAGAGGCAGAGGAGAAGAGTCCTGCGGGAGGCCGGAGCGGGAGAGCGGGAAGTGCACCAGCCCGGGCGGCAAGAGGGCCGAAAAACGGAGCTGCTGGGCCGCTGGGGAAACCAGCAGCTAGAAGCCCCTGCGAGGGTGGAGGCCCAGCCCTGCTCAACCACACAGGCCCTCAGGCTCCGCCGGAAAATCCAAACGGCGAGCCGGAGAGCCGGCAAGCCGGGAACTTGTGGCTGGCAACCCGCCAGTGCCGGAGACAAAGGCCCCACCGCCCACGCCTGGGAGGGGCTCATCGCAGAGGCCGCGTAAAGGACTCTGCGGAGGGCTGATTGGCTTGGAGGCGTGGTGCCCGCCCCGAAAGGGCGGGACAGAGTAGGCGGACCCCGGACAGTGTTGACTGACAGGCCCGGCCTCCTCCCAGAACTGCAGGGGTGGGGCCAGTCGTCACAGGGAACGGCAAAGTTGCGGGCTGACCTGCAGAAGTGCTGGGGGCTGTCCTGAGCAGGAAACTCCACCAGGCTCCAGAACATCGGCAGCCCTAAAACCCAGCCAGGCTGTGGAAGGCCCAGCCTACCTGGGGGCGGACACACAGAATCAGCCCTACTGTGACAATCAGAGGCCCTGCCACGCGCCAAGACCGGCTAGAATATAGACTATAGACTGTAAAGTCCTGACCAAGAAAAAGAGGCAGCATCAGGAAAGGGATTGCTGCCAAACTCAAGCACCTGAATTATACTGAGAGCAATATGAACTATTAAGCCTCAACATATCCTTTGCAAAAGTTACTCATCACATATTCTTAATCCCCCCCATGCCTCAATCGACCTAAATATCCAAGACCCTCCCCTACTCTCAAATTAAAGTCTATTCACTCTGTGGCTATAACACATTCCCAGTCCTCAATCTAAGTATTCCTCCCTTCCCCAGCCTTTCCAAACCCTTTCTTTATTCTTTTCTTCCTTCCTCCTTTTTTTTTTTTTTAATTTTTCTTTTC
>PVIW01016781.1:0-15708 GCA_004026585.1 Noctilio leporinus | reverse complement strand
CCATCCCCCAGGCCAGGGTGATGCTTCCTTTGTTATGAGAACCCTGAGCAACTAGCTGTGTGAGACACTGGGTGTATTTGGGATAGATGGACCCCTCTTCTGAGGTTTCCCTTGGGTGATGGGCTTTTTGTTAATGTTCAACATTCTGTTGGTTACATTGTGTCAAGCAAAACAAAATAAACAGTTCTCAGGTTTCAAAGCTGCCTCCATGCCCAGCATTATGTGGGTGGGTGTGAGACTGGTGAGAATGTTACTTGAATTGCAAGAACTCTTCATTCAAGAAATGTGAGGGAGCCCACTGTGTGCCAGGTCTTGCTATGGGTGCAAAGGATATAGTCAAACAAGACACAGACAAATCCCTGCCTTTGTACATATGACATAAGGCTATGTATTAAAGGCAGGTGAAGGGGAGCCTTATTGAGTGGGTGACATTTGAGCAAAAATTTGTGGGTAACTAGTGACAGGGAAAGCAAGTGCAAAGGCCATGGAATAACCAGCTACCAACATTTCAACTCCCAATATCTTTAGGAGTAGGTAAGAGTACAGATAAAGCAGCGTCTATATAATAGAAGTAAATATTTAAACATTACAAATCAAGCTAGTAAATGTAAAGAAAGATATGTCCTAACCTCCTACCTTAACGAATAACACTTAATGACCTGGAAGCCCAGGTTCTAACTTCTGGTACTGAGTTGCATGCCAGGATGTGAGTGGGCTGGGAAGGCTGAGACCTGACTTTGCCATCAGCCCTGGTAGCCAGCCACCCCTTGGTCCTCCCAAGGATGGACCCTGGAACACCGTGTTGCAGGCCCTTGAAAGGGGCTCCCAGTAGTCCCCGTAGCTGAAGCCTAGAAGTGGAGCACAGGCTCTGGCTGACTGCCGCTAAGGCACAGATTAAAGAGGGGAGGGGGGAGTCTCTTCCTGGTCTAAGCACTGCCATCACCAACCAGCCCATCATCCCCTAGAAACTGCCACTCACAGTCAAGTGCATAGCTGCTCAGAAGTATTTATTGTGGGGCCAGGGGTGGAGGTCTTGGGGGAAGTTCCGGGGGCAGCAACAGAGGCTGGTGGGGACTTGCCGCCTAAGAGCAGCAGGGGTGTCGGGAGAGGGGAGAGGGGAGAGGGGAGAGGGGCATCGAGGAGCAGTCGAGACGTTGGGGGAGGGGTGGCTTGGGACCCAGTGGCACGCAGAATCTCGGTGGTGCTCAGGGAGGCAAGAGGCGGCGTGGTGGGGGCGCGGGGGTCTCTAGGCGTTTCACGCGTAGCAGGGCCCCCAGCACACCCTCAGGGGGCACATCAGGGCCCAGATCCTGATCAGCGGCGCGGCGGAGGCGGCGGCGCTGGGCAGCCACAGCCTCCGAATCCGCACTTCCCGTGAGGATCCGCCCCAACAAGTACCTGCAGGGGAGCAGAACCGATGCACTGAGGATGTGTGGGCGTGTCAACGCCCGGGCCCTAGGACCCAGGTGGCCTTGCAACCCCACATTGTGGACCTGCCTTTCCCAGACCACTGCTTTTGTCCTCACCTCCCTGCCCTCCCCCCAGGAACCGGGCTTGGGAGTCCCCATCCCTGGGCCCGAGAGTGCAAGTCCCCAATATCCCACCAGCCACGCATCTCTACTCCCGCACCCTGCGTCCAGTGCCTCACGCCTTCCGAACACAGGTGTTCGCACTTCTACCCAGGGATGCAGGCGCCGTCCCATCCCAACCCCCCAACCCCCCTCCACCCCGTGCCAGGTACCTTAGCAGTTCAGGGTCCACATCGGGTGGGTCATCACCGGCGTCCTCGGCCTCGGGGCCCACAGGACCATCATCATAGATTGGGGGCCTGGGTCGGAGTGCAGTGGCGGGGGCAGGAGCGGGGACCAGCTGCGCTGCTAGGGCGGCAGGGTCCAGGCGGGCGCGGAGCAGGGCGCGGGCCAACTGTGCCGCGGGAGCATCAGGGTCATCCTCCGGGCCAGGGGCCGGGTCGGTGGTGCGGGGAGCGCCCCAGACGCGCAAGAGCTGCGCCAGAACTCGTGCCTGTTGATCCTCTGCCTCCTGCGCCTCGGCCCGTGCCCGCTCCTGCCGTTCGGCCTCCAACAGGTGCGCCAGCGCCCGCGCCAGCTCCTGCACCGCCTCCACTGCCTCGCCCCGGGCCACAGCGCGCCGAAAGCGGCGCGGAGCGCCAGCATCGCCCAAGGGCTGCGAAACTGCACCCAGGTTGCGGGGCTCCTGCAGAACAACCAAGTGAGGGGAAAGATGGCGCCCGTCAGGCCAGGGACCCCCAAGCCGGGGCCTCCAAAGGCAACGTGGCCCCTCAAATATACCCAGGCACTCCTAAGGCCACTGGAAACCCCCACATACTTCCAGGCACACTTAAGACCATAAAAGACCCCTAGTCCCTCCCCCCGCCCTGCCCCACCACACACGACAATTTCTTAGTGACTCAGAACTTGTCCCAGGGCTTCTGGAGACCAAGTTTCTTTGTAGGAGGAACAATGGGAGATATGTCAGCTATAACTTTTTCTATGTGGGCAATAGGAACATATATTTGCATTTTATAGGTCCCTATTGTCCACTTGTTTTACCTAAAAAGTAGCAGACTGTTCGAACCTTGTTTTTTGAAATCTGTATCTACGCCAGCTCCTTAAAAGCAACTATTCTTTCTTTTTTCTTTTTTCTCTCTTTCTTTAGTCTTTCTTCTGCATGGAATCCATTTTGTGTGGATGCGTAAGAGTTTATTTAACCAGTTGTCAGTTGATGAACATTTAGGGTGTTTCTAGTCTTTTGCTATCTTATAAATAATGTTGGAATGAATAACGATGTTATATGTCATTTGGCATGTGTACATTTCTATCTGTAGAATAAATTATCCAAATGACTAATTTGCAGTTGACAGTTTTGAAACAATTTCAATAAGTTTAAATAAATAAAAGATGATATCAAAAGTATGATCCAGGACATAAAATTGACCACGAATGAAGCTTTCAAAAAGAAACATCTAGAGATACATTTTAAATCAAATTAAAAATGAAAAGGACAGATTGAACAGAAAATAACAAAGTTGAACAAAGCTTAAAAACAGATCCATACATAACAACGCTTGTTACATGACAGAGGTGGCACAACAGAGCAGTGGGAGCAGGTCAAACTCCTTCAATAAATCATGCAGTAACAATTGATCCAAATTTAAGAAAATGAGAAAGAAAAGACAAATACATTTCACTGCATTAGCCCTGGCTGAGCAGCTCAGTTGGAGCATTTGTCCCATACACCAAAAGGCTGCAGGTTTGAATCCTGGTCAGGGCACATATCCATCCACATTGCAGATTCGATCCCCGGTCTGGGTGCATATGGGAGGCAACTGATCCATGTTTCTCTATCACACTGCTCTATCTCTCCCTCCCTCCCTCTCTCTCTAAAATCAATAAAAATATGTTCTCAGGTGAGGATTTTTTAAATGACTACATTAAGATGAAGAATTTCTTTGTGTTTAAAGATGTCATAAAAAGAATGAAAAGTAAACCAGAGTAGGGGAAGATGCCTGCAATGCAAACCATCAATAAAGGATTAGTATCCAGTATCCAAAGAATGTCTGAAAAGCAATAAAACAGGCAAAATTCCTGATCAAGTATTCACAGAAAGGAAACAAAAGCAGTTAACTAAACATACAACACATAGTGAACCTCATTAGTAATCAGGAAAATGCAAATTAAAATGAAATGCTAGCCAAAAGATTGCTCAAAAATTAAAAATTCTAATAATGCCCAATGTTGACATGGATATGGGAAAAAATGGAAAAATGGAAACTTTCATACATTGCTGGTTGGCAAGCAATTGCCAAAATAAAGTTGAAGGGCATTTCAGCAATATCTAAAAAGATGCACATCTTCTATGACTCAATCCTGGGGTGTTATACTCCAGTGTAGCTTTTGTGCATATGCTACTAGACACAGTTCACTAAAATTTACAGCAGCACTGTTTGTCATAGTACAAAACTGGAGGAGGGGAAAAAACAGAAAGAAAAGCCTGGAAACGATCCAAATACCTACTGACATATCGAAAGTGCATCCATAAACCCTGGCTGGTGTGGCTCAGTAGACTGGCAACAGCCTGCAAACCCAAGGGTCACTGGTCTGATTCCCAGTCAGGGCACATAACCAGGTTACAAACCAGGTCTCCAGCCAAGTCCCCATCTGGAGGCAGGTAAAAGGCAACCATACATTGATGTTTTTCTCCCTTTCTTCCTCCCTCCCTGCCCTTCTCTCTAAAAATAATGAATAAAAAGTCTTTAAAAAAAAAGTGCATCCATAAACCATGATATACTCATAGGATAGAATATTATTCAGCAATATAAAGTGAATTCTAGCCACACACTTCTTCAGTATAGAGGTATCTTTCAACCAGTGTAGAGAGAAAAAAAAGAAAAGCACATTGCAGAATTCCACTGCAGACTGCTTGTGACTAAATCACCTGATGACTCCCTAGTGACCCCTAGTGACGATCAGAGGCCAGACACCAATATGATTCCATTTCTATGAGGAAAACCTAAACAAGATACTGTATATGTCATAAGGTACAAACATAAGTAAAGGATCGATGCACAGAAAACGCAGGATAATGATTATGGAGGAGAAAGGTTTATGTGTAGAGGGGCACCATGAGCTTCTAAATACTGGTCATGCTCTGTTTCTTAAACTGAGTGGTAGATACTCATGGGGGTTATTTTATCATTAGTCCTCACATTGCACATATGTTAATTATATTATGTCTTTTGTAATATTTAATAAGTTAAAAAATCTTCCAGCCCTGAAGAGTTAGAGGAGGACGTGCTCCAAGTGCCACTGGCACCCTCAGCCCCCAAGGAATCACACTCACCAGCAATCACAGCCTCACACATACTCACGGGGACTGACAGGCCTTGAGATGTTACATATGCAACCCAGCAGTGCACATGTTCACGCACAGCTGCTCTTACATTTACAATCGCCAAGCTATCGAGATGCAAGGACATGCACCACCCCCTTAAAGAAACAACGCAACACAGAGATACAATGGCTCCTTTTCCCACAATGACATAGCTCCACAAAGAAACAGGGAGAAACAGTCTCATGAACACACATACGAAATCTTAGTCACTCAGACGTGCACACGGCCATGCAAAGATCACACCCTCCCAAACAAAAATGAAATCACACGCGCACTTACACACACACACACACACACACACACACAGACACATACACGACCAAAGGTCACGCCATTGCTAGAGAATTCACAAACACGCACAATGCATTACTGAGAAAATACACACAGAAGCAACCCTAGCATCACACACATGCACACCGGACCTATAATGCATTTTTGTGTGGACGTTCAGAAGCGCTCACATCAAAGGACACACACAAGGACACCACACCCTCACCCGCCTGTTATCACAACAAGCCGGTACATAGATCGATGCGCGCACCCTTTTCCTTAATTTGCCCTATTCCCTTGGACAGCGCCACTGGCGCCTGGTGGGAGAGATGGGCAGGGCGCAGTTGCTGGCCGAGCCCAGGATACTGCCCCCCCCCCCCCCCCCGCACACCCAGAGACCCAGCCCAGCCCAGCCCCGGGGGCGCTGGCAGGGCCTGGGTGCGGACTGGCGGCTGGACCCCAGGCCATCCTGGCCAATGTCTCCGCGCTTCGGGGGAAGCTGGGGCAGGCGGGGTTGAGGTAGAATCTTCCCTGCCACCCTCCACCCCTTGCCCTACCAGGGGTCGCACCTTTACCGGCCGTGCGCAGACAGAGGCGGGCGGCCGAAGTAAGCCCAACAGGAGCAGCACCACAAGGCCGACGCCCCCGGCCCGCGGCCCGCCGAGCAGCGGCGACCCCGCCATGCTGCCCTAGCGAGCCGGGCTCCGGACAGGCGGACTGGCTGGCAAATGCGCAGCGCCTGGGCTAGTGGGCCAAGCTGCGGTGCTCTGCGGCTGCGCACGCCCGGGCCCCCTGCCATCTCCTGCCTACCCCCTCCTGCCACTCGACGCAGGCGCATCCTTGGAGCTCCCGCTGCCCTTCCATTTTGCCGGTCCCCCTGGAGATGCCCAAGGGGCAAGGTGGAAGGGCTGGAGACGGCGATGGCGGTTGCCATGGCACTTGGAGGACAGTTGTCCAGGCAACAGACCTTGCTGTCGCCTGGCAGACAGACAGGAAAAATGGACTCAGCTGAATAAAATGGGGATCTGGTCCCCACCTCTTCTGACTTGAGGGAGAGATATGACTTTGTTCATTGGGTCACTTCCATGAAACAGGCTCTTTACAGGGCCATGGGTTCAATTCAGGTCAGTTCGCCGTTCTAAGGCTCAGCTCCTCACCTACCTATGGGGGTTACTAGTAACTGCCTCTCATAGTGACTTTGGAGGTTTAATAAGAATGGCCTCAGTAAGAGCTCAATAAATGCTCCTCATCCTGTCTTTGCCTCTTTGCTAGAATCTTCATCTCTCTATGGCTCTCCATGGTTCTTTGTCCTGTGCTCATAGCTCTGCCTCCCTCTCCCATCTCTCCCTGGCCCTGGCTTTCTCTCCCTTTATCTCAACAACCCTCCTACTGTGCTTATCTTTATTTAATTATCTGTATCCACTTGTTTTCCCATAGATACATAGATAGATATACATTGATAGGTAGGTTGTACCCGTACATTGTTCCAGAAAGCATTTCAAGCCACTTAAAATGACACATCAAGGGAAAAAAAACTTTGGTAAAATTTGTGTATCCATAGAGGCAAAAAAACGTTGGGGAGGAAATGTTAGTGGTTATGTGTGGGTGGGGAGATAACTAATGATTTGTCACTTTCTCCTTTCCACTGTCTTTGTTGTCTGAAAAAAATGTTGCATTGAGTATGTATTACTATTAGATCAAAGTAAAGACATTCTATGTTGGAGTTAAAATGAATTATGGTAACATGGCATAAATTAAAAGTGAAGGAAAGAGCCCTGGCTGGTGTGGCTTAGTGGATTGAGCAACAGCCAGTGAACCCAAGTATCGATGGTTCGATTCCCAGCTAGGGCACATGAGCAGGTTGCAAGCCAGGTCTCCAGCCAGGTTCTTAGCTGGAGGCAAGTGAAAGGCAACCACACATTGATGCTCCTCTCCCTTTCTTCCTCCCTCCTTGCCCTTCTCTCTGAAAATAATGAATAAAGTATTTTTTTAAGTAGCAAAAGTAAAGGAAAGAAAGAACCGTTTATATTGCCGTGAATATATCTAATCCGCTGATTCTAACTGCCTACATCTCCTCAATATTACAACTTTACAATGAAAATCCTTATATGAATCCTGTATGGACCTAAAATTTATATACCCAAGGATAGTGTAATACGTAGACACATGGGTAAGGTGGCTTCCATATCCTTGCTTTCTGGCATTCAAATCCTTGAGTGTGTGCATGACTAAAGGTTACCAGATATACATGAATACATGTATGTGCGTAATTATGATAAAAATGAGTTTGAGACAAGCATCTTGTCATTCCAAAGAAAGAGACTATTTCACTCCCTTGATGGCTTTGATGAAGCAAGTGGCCACTTTGTGGAACCTCATAGAGCAAGGAAGAAAGGATGGCCTCCAGGGGACACCCAGCAAGAAATCGAAGCTCTGTCCTACAACTATGAGAACTAATTTCTGCTCACAAACCTGAGTTTGGAAGTAGACCCTTCCCCCCCATTCAGACCTCAGATGAAACTAAAGTCCCAGACAATACCTTCATTTTAGTTTTGTGAAACCATAACCAGAGAATCTAGTTAAGTAATACCTTGACTCCTGACCCACAGAAACTATAGGACAATGTTGTTCCATATTGTTTTAAGCTGAGGTTTGTGGTAATATTATTATACTGCAGTAGAAAAACTAGTATAAATGGGATATCTAAGACCTCTATATAGAAAATGTTAAAACTTCATTAAAAGGTACAAAAGATGATTTGAATAAATAAAGACATTTTATGTTCTTAGATAAGACAATTTCATATTCTAAAGATTTCAATGATATCCAAATGAATATATAATTTCAATATAATCTCAAATTAAATATCAGGAAAATCAATAAAACTTATTTGTTTAATGTATCTAAAGAGTTCACACAAAAACTTATACACAAATGTAAAAAGCAGCATTTTTCATAGTAGTCAGTAAGTAGAAACAACCCAAATGCCCATCAACTGATGAAAAGATGGAGAAAATGAGGTATATATCCATACAATGAAATGTTACTTATCCATAAAAATAAATGTAGCACTGATACATCCTGCAATATGAATGAAACTTGAAACTATGCTAAGTGAAAGAAGCCAGACACAGTGACATACTGCATGTGAAATGTCCAGAATAGGCAAATCCATAGTGATAGAACACTGATTAGTGGTTGTCAAAGACTTGGCAGAGAATGGGGAGTGACTTCTAATGGGTACAGGGTTTCTCTTTGAGATAATGAAAATGTTCTGGTAGTGGTGATGGTTGCACAACTTAGCAAACATACTAAAAATCACTGGACTATTCACCTTAAAATGGTGAACTTTAGCCCTGGCCCGTGGCACAGTGGATAGGCGTTGGCTTGCTAACCCAAAGGTCGCTGGTTCGATTCCTAGTCAGGGCACATAACCAGGTTGTAAGCCAGGTCCATAGCTGGAGGCAGGTGAAAGGCAACCATACATTTTTGTCTCTTTCCCATCCCCTCTCTCTGAAAATAATAAATAAAATCTTTTTTAAAAAGATGAACACATATACTTAATCAAATATACTTGATTATGTATGCTTTATTTAAAAAAATAAAATAAAAAAGAGGCTGTTATGAAAATAGCAATTAATAGACACAGGGTTTGAATACATAGAATAGATGTAACCACAAACAGCATTAGTAATCTAGAAGATAATTTTAAATGAGCATATCAAATATGAGGATCCCAAAAGACAAAGAGATAAACAGTGAAAGAGGAAAATGAAGAGCCATGAAAGATTGATATTGAAAGTTCAACGTGCATCCTTCCTTCCTTAGTGCATTCGCCCCGCTATACTTATTTAGAATCAGATGTTCCCTTGAGCACTCTATGTAAATAATAGCCCAGGTCTCCAGACATTACTCTCTAACATTACACCCTGTTCATTTCCTTTATTGCATTTATTGCAGCCTGTGTTTATGTATTTGGTACTTGTCTGTCTCTTTCCTCCATTAGAATGGATATTCTATAAGAGCAGGTCACTGTCTGAAAACGTTCATGGCTGTATCCCCCTCTCACTGTGCCCAACATAAAGTATGCATGTAATATTTGATTAATTGGTTCATCTTAGGGAAATTCATTTTTTAAAAGATTTTATTCATTATTTTTAGATAGAGGGGAAGGGAGGGAGAAAGAAAGGGAGTGAAACATCAGTGTATGATTGCCTTTCGCCTGCGTCCAGCTGGGGAACTGGCTGGAGACCTGGCTTGCAACATGGTTATGTGTCCTGATTGGGAATCAAACCAGTGATACTTGGGTTCGCAGGCTGGTGCTCAACCCACTGAGCCACACCAGCCAGGGCCTCATCTTAGGAAAATTTAGAACTCCAAGGAAGGGTAAAGAAGAAATTTCTAAAGACATAAAACAAATCACCTAAAAAAACAGAAGAGCAGCCCTGGCCAATGGCTCTGTTGAAGTGTCATCCAGTACACCAAAAGACTGCAGGTTTGATCCCTGGTCAGAGCATATACAGGAAAGGGACTGATCGATGTTTCTCTCTCACATTGATATATCTCTCTCTACCTTCCTCTTTCTTTTAAAAAAATCAATAAACACAGCCTTGGGCAAGGATAAAAAATACATAAAGGAGTCCTGGCCATGTGGCTCAGTTGGTTGGACATTGTCCCACAAAGCAAAAAGTCAGGGTACTGGTCTGGGTCCCCAGCCTTGTCCCTGGTTGAGGTGCCTGTGACAGGCAATGAATAGATGTTACTCTCACACATGGATTTCTCTCTCTCTTTCTCTCTCTCTCTTCCTTCTTCCCTTCCCATTTCTCTAAAAATAAATAAATAAAATCTTTTGAAAAATAGAGGAGCATCAGAGTTCTCAGTCAACACAGATAACTAGAACACAATGACATAGTATCTTAAAAATTATGAGGGGAAATTTTTAAGCTAAAACTCTGTATTCAATCTAATATTCAAATATGAGGGCAAAATAAAGATCCTTCCCAAATTAGGTGAAAAACATTAAACAATACATCCAACGCTCAACAAACACCATGTAGAATAAGCTACAGGAGAGGTATAGCTATGCATATCATAGTCAAACTTTCAAAATCAAAAGACAAAGAGAAAATCTTGGAAGCAACATGAGAAAAATGGCATACTATGTACAAGGGGTACCACCACAAGATTAATAACTGACTTTTTTTTTTACTTCTTAAAAGAAAACATAGAGTCTAGGAAGCAGAGAGATGACATATTCAAAATGCTTAAAGAAAAGGTCAATCACAAATTTTTTTTTAAAGATTTTACTCATTACTTTTAGAGAGAAGGGCAGGGAGGGAGGAAGAAAGGGAGAGAAACATCAATGTATGGTTGCCTTTCACCTGCCTCCAGCTATGGACCTGGCTGGAGACCTGGCTTGCAACCTGGATATGTGCCCTGGCTGGGAATCGAACCAGCGACCTTTGGGTTCACAGGCCAGTGCCTTACCCACTGTGCTACCAGCCAGGGCTCTATTTATTTATTTTTAGAGAGAGGGGAAAGGTGGGGGGAAAAGAGGGAAAGAAACATTAATGTGTGGCTGCCTCTCACTCACTCCCAACTGGAGACCTGGTCCACAACCCATGCATGTGCCCTGACTGGGAATTGAACTGTCAACCCTTTGGTTAGAAGGCTGGCATTCAATCCACAGATCCATACCAGTCAGTGCAATCTACCAAGAATTTAAATAATTAATAGCAATGCTTCACAAACTCTTCCAAAAAATTGAAGAGGAGAGGACATTTTCTAACTCTATTCTCAATTCTTTGAAGCCAAAAGCAAAACCAAATAAAGGCATCACTAGAAAACCATAGACCAATGTCTCTTATGAATATAGATTTAAGAATCCTCTACAAAATCCTAGCAAACCAATACCCAGCAACATATAAAAAGGATTATACACCATGACCAAGTGAGATTTATCCCGGGAAAGTAAGATTGGCTTAACATCTGAAATTTATTAATGTAATAGACCGTATCAGTAGAAGAAAGGACAAGAACCACATGATCATCTCAATAGACCTATGAAAAGCATTTGAGCCCTGGCTTGTGGCACAGTGGATAAGGCACCAACCTACGAACCCAAAGGTCACTGGTTCAATTCCCAGCCAGGGCACATAACCAGGTTGCAAGCCAGGTCTCTTGCCAGATCCGTAGCTGGGGGCAGGTGAAAGGCAACCATACATTGATGTCTCTCTCACTCTCTGCCTCTCTCTTTACCCCTCTCTCTAAAAATAATAAATAAAATATTTTTAAAGCATTTGATAAAATTTGACCCCTTCATATGTTTTTTAAAATCTTTTTAAAAAGATTTTATTTATTATTTTCAGAGAGAGAGGAAGGGAGGGAGGGAGACATCAATGTATGGTTGCCTTTCACCTGCCTCCAGCTACAGACCGGGCTGGAGACCTGGCTTGCAACCTGGTTATGTGCCCTGGCTGGGGAATTGAACCAGCGACCTTTGGGTTCGCAGGCTGGCACCTAATCCACTTTGTCACCAGCCAGGGCTCATATGTTTTTTTTTTTTTTAATCATAAATCTACATATCATTAACAAACTGGGAACAGAAGAGAATTTCTTTAACCTAGTAAAGGACAAAAACCCCACAGCTAACATCAAACTTAATGCTGAAACACTGAAAGCTTTTTCCCCAAGGGTTAGGGACAAGGCAAGAATATCTCCTCTCACCACTTATATTCAACATTGTGTGGAAAGTTCTAGCCAGGACAATTACGCAAGAAAAACAGGTAGCCATATTGGAAAGACAGAGTGAAACTATTTCTATATGCAGATGACATGATCTTGTACATGGATAACCTTAAGGAATCCACAACAAAACCATGACAGCTAATGAGACCAACAAAGCTTCAGGATACAAAAATCAATATTACGAAACTCAATTATTTTTTGACATCAATTACTTTTTATACACTAACAATGAACAATCCAAAAATGAAATTAAGAAAATAATTCCATAATAGCATCAAAAAGAATAAAAGCCTTACAAATAAGCTTAATAAGTATAAGACTTGTACACTGAAAACTGCAAAGACACCTAATATAAGCTCAAATCCAGTAATAACTTATTTCTAGCACTCCCTTTTCAGATACTTAATGGTTCCCCATGGTGTGTGGTCTCCCTCATTGCAGTAAACCAGTAAACCCAGCCTGGTTTGACTACAGCTATTTTCCTGAGAGTCTTTAACTCATAGGCATTAACACAAATATTCAGCTGAAGTCCTGGCCTGTGACCTTCAACTCAGTAATAGTGCATGTATCTGAAACCCCTTGTGTCTCCAGATAATTGAATCTCCTCCCTGCCCATGCCTTGGAGTAAGTTTATAGTGACTTGAATATAGACATTTCATCAAGGCCCTTCTGCATTGTATTTATTTGTTTTGTTTGCCTTCTCAGGAATAAGGATCCCCTAGGCTTTGGTCCTCTGATGAGATATGTAATGTTTGCCCTTGTCCTGGTAGCTCAGTTGGTTGGAGCATCACCACCCCTGTATACCAATAGGCCAAAAGGTTATGGATTTGATTCCCAGTCATGGCACATACAGGGTGTGCACAGGGGGCAACCAATCAATGTTTCCCTTTCTCTCTCTTTCAGGAATGAAAACATTATCTTGAGTGAAGATCTTCCATATTTAAAAAAAAAAAAAAAAAAGGATGACCTGTTTTCATACTCACAACTATAAGACTACTTTTGCCCACCCCTGTATTTGATTACATAGTTGAGTGTTATTTTGCTACAAAGGGTGAAGGCTATAGGGAGGGCATAATACATCTATTCTGAGCTGACCCGAGTGCTGAAGAGTTCAGAAGTTCCCCTCACATAGGTAGTTTAGACAAACATGTCTTGGATCACCATTAGAAAACCTTAGGTGAAAGCCCTGGCTGGTGGCATAGTGGATAAGGTGCCAGCCTGCGAACCCAAAGGTTGCTGGTTCAATTCCCAGCCAGGGCACATAATCAGGTTGCAAGCCAGGTCTCCAGTCAGCTCTGTAGCTGGAGGCAGGTGAAAGGCAACCATACATTGATGTTTCTCTCCCTCTCTGCCTCTCTTCCTTCCCCTCTCTCTAAAAATAATAAATAAAATCTTTTTTTAAAAAATTAAAAAAGAAAACCTTAGGTGAAACCAGGATCTCAAAGAGATATTTGGACACCTGTGTTCATAGTAGCATTGTTCACAAAAATGATAATGCAGGAGCAATCCAGGGGACTGTCATTGGATGATAGATAAGCAAAATGTGATGTATACGTACAATGAAATATTCAACTTTAAAAGGAGGAAATTCTGAGCCCTGGCTGGTGGCTCAGTGGATAAGGCATCGGCCTGCGAACCCAAAGGTCGCTGGTTCGATTCCCAGCCAGGGCACATAACCAGGTTGCAAGCCAGGTCTCCAGCCAGATCCGTAACTGGAAGCAGATGAAAGGCAACCATACATTGATGTCTCTCTCCCTCTCTGCCTCTTTCCCTTCCCCTCTCTCTAAAAATAATAAAATAAATAAAATCTTTTAACAAATAAGAAAAAGGAGGAAATTTTGACATGTGCTGTGCTATGTCATGGATAAACTATGAATACAGGTGCAAAGTGAAATAAACCAATTACAAAAAGACATATAGAGTTGGCCCTTAAACAACATGTGTTTATGCTGTGCAGGACCACTTATATGCAGATGTTTTTCAATGAATATGTATACTATAAATATATTTTCTTCCTTATAATTTTCTTAATAACATTTTCTTTTCTCTAGCTTACTTTATTATAAGAATATAGTATATAATACATATACAAATACTTGTTAATCAACTATTTATGTTATCAGTAAAGCTTTGGGTCAAAAGTAGGCTATTAGTAGTTAAGTTTTGGGAGAGTCAAAAGTTTTCAAGTGTATGTGGGGTCAGTTCTGCTAAGCTCTGTGTTGCTTAAGGTCAACTGTACTGCATGAGTCCATTAATATGAGATACTGGGAGTAGTCCAATTCATAGAGCTAGACAATAGAATGGTAGGGGCCAAAGGCTGGGGGGAAGGGGAGGATGCGGAGTTACTGTTAAATGAATACAGTTTCAGTTTTACAAGAAGGAAAGAGTTATGGGTGTTGGTATATAAGAAATGTATTTAACACCACTGAAATGCACACTTTCAAATAGCTAAGGTGGTAAATTGTATGTTATGTGTATTTTCACCATAATAAAAATAAATGAGGAAAAGAGTTTTATGTGAATTTCTTCTTCAGTCTTGTCTTTGTGTCCCTGAGAATTGTGCTTTATTTCATCTGCTGAGAATCAGGACAGTTTTTCTTTTTTTTCCTATCCTCCCCGGAGGACATGCTTGTTGATGAGAGAGAGAGAGAGAGAGAGAGAGAGAGAGAGAGAGAGAGGAGAAGGACAGAGAGAAACATTAATGTGAGAGAAAAACATAGATCTTTGCCTCCCATATATGCCCTAGCCAGAGACAAAACAAACCTGGGATCTTTTGGTTTATGGGACAATGCTCCCACCAACTGAGCCATATCGGCCAGAGCCAGAGTCAGCTCTCGTGCCAGGAAGCTTTTTATTCTTGGCCCATGGTTGATGAAGTTTAGCTTTTGGCCAAAATCTGGGGATGCAGGGTTACACAAGCACCACCTTTACAGAACATTGTAATACTCCCTAGATTAGCTCAGTCTAAAACTGTGCCTCTTGGAGGCCAAGTGCCTGCTGCCTTCATAGTTTCTCACTGTAATGTCCACACACATGTTTACCTTTCTAACTGGTATAATTTCATCAGGGAAATGCTGAAATTGAAACAACCACTTTGGAAAACTTTTCGCGTGAACAAGAGGGTTCATTTGAGAGATGCCTTAGAACAAAAAGGGTGGAAACATACATGAAGATGTTAGATAAGACAAGGGATGTCAAGGTTTTGGTGGTTCTTACTAAAGGCTATTCTTGCACAATGGTACAATGTAGCACAGTATTTTGTAGAGGCAGCTGTAACAGGATGAGCTTGACCAGGATCCCAATGGGATAAGTGGAGCTCACTGCAAAGAAATAAAGTATAATTAATCAGTGTATGTAAACAAGGGCCAAACCTCCCTTTGGAGAGACAGCTTTGGGTGTGAATCTTCTACTTCCTTAACTTGCTGCAAGTAAATAAAACTGCCTAATGGCAACCCATACTCTTGAATAGAACATCACAAAGGGTTAACCCCTTGAGCTTGGTAACAAAACATCTTGTTTTGGCTATGTAAAACAAAGAGATCATTTTTTTTCTTTTTTCTTTTTTCTTTTTTTTTTTTTTTTGGATCTGAGAGAACAATTTCTTGTTATAATAAACCAGAAATACAAGATTCCACCAAAACTGGAACAGGTGACAGAATATGGTTGAACTTACAAACCTTCAAGGAAAATACGCAGGTCAAATAAGCCAATGTATGGAAAAGCTCAAGACTGGTTTGGGATAAACAGAAGAATTACATTCAGAATGGGTATCTTCTGAAC